>CAVNYN010287704.1:0-25304 GCA_963692815.1 Nyctanthes arbor-tristis | reverse complement strand
TTGGCTACATCAGAATTAAGTGTTGAGGGATCAATCTCAACAAACCATTCTCTTTTGGCATGTTCTTCGTAACTTAATTGCATACTTTTCGGCTCTTTCCTTAAAATAATAGTCTTCTAGTCAATAACTTGTTAAAATCTTTACTAAAATAACTTCCTTTTAGCCAACAAGGGAAGTTTTGCTGTTGGAAAATATCAATCCATGACCCCACCCCACCCCACCCCACCCCACCCCAGACCTTATCCTTTCTCATATATATGTGTGTGTGTGTGTGTGTGTAACAAACCTTTTTCTTAAGGACAAAAGGGAATATAAAGAAATGAGTAACAAAGTATGTTCACATGGAAATGTGCCCTTTTCTTGGGAGAACAAGCCTGGGGTAAGCAAGGTGAAGCAACAAGATACTCATACAATGGATCTCCACCAGCAAGCACTGCCGCCGCCGCCATTGCCACTGTGCACGGCAGAGAATTCAAGGGCTTCTTTACATCAAGACATGAAAATCCCACTTCCCCCTTGTGCCTCCCAACCACCCTTGAGAAGTAATTCTTCCAAGAGGGGGCTTAAGAAAATTGATGATGATCCATTTCTTGTGGCATTAAAAGAGTGCACAAAGAGCATTGATGATGATCGAAGGCCGACCTCGCGTGCCAGCCGGGAGGATCAAGGGTTTGGATTGAAGAAAAATATGGCGGTTTTATCATGCAAGAAGTCTTGCAGTGTGGTAGAGAGTAGTATAGTCAAACCATCAAAGGTTCTGGTTTCAAGATCCATGAAATCAAACTCACAGAGAAAAGGGATTCAATCTTGATTCATTGAGATTGAGAGTTGAATTTTCTTCGCCAATTATACTTTTTTTTAATATAATTTTTATCAAAGAATGGTTTTGCAATGACAATTTTTTATTGCATAAGCAATTATGGATTAACTGGGGGCCTATAATTAAGCAACCATTGGTTGTTAGTCTTGTACCCTTCTTATTGGGGTAGTGAGTTGACTGAAAAGTTCATAAAAATAAAGATCGAGAGAAAAATATACGAAAGGTCGAACACCAAACATCTAAAGAAGTGTTCAAAGAGAGTCATGAAGGTAAATGATTGCCGTATTTCTAGCTTTTATTTAAGCTTTACAATAAACATACCGTCAACAGTGCCTCGGCATAATGTATATGAAAATGATAGTGCAAATTTATGTTTTTAACCGTTAAAAGTATCAATTGCACTTAACGAGGTTTTAATACTTTTGTGTGGTAAGTTAGAATATAAAATAAAATGGAGTATAAATAATTAAGCTAGCTAGAGATCATATTTGAAATGAAACACGAGAGAGAGACAAAGAGAGGGGACAATCCTTTTCAACATGTATTTATCAAGGCCTGATAAACAAGACGACGAATTATAAACCATAGAGCTGATTCTTAAGCATTACATTTCAGTGTATGAATTATAATGTACATTCACACGGTTGAAGATAGGGGTGTAAAGGAAGGAAGCCGAATTGGCAAGCGAAGAAATAGACGCTTGTCACGCAATTAAGAGAAATTAATTTGCCGAGATCATCTGATCTAGGCATCTAGCGACTAGCAGGAATATAGATGATCTATCACGTGGAATCCTTGAAGAATCAGGGCTCAAATATAATCAGTCGCGGAGCCACGTTTGGGCAAAAGGGGTCAGTTGCCCCTCCAAAGTTTTAAAACATGTCTTTTTGGCCCTTTTTTAAACAAAAAATTCAGTATTAATTTTGGAGTATAGTGTATCTAATACACACACACTTAAAAGTAGAATAGCTTCTATTTCACTTTTTCCCACTCAAAATCACTTACTAAATCGGGATATCTCATCTTAGCCGTTAGTTTAATATACTGATCTTGGCCATTGATTTATATTTTACTTTTTAATTTTATTTACCATTTCAATTTTATTATCAATTTATAAATTCCATTTTTATCTTTCATTTCTTTTTTTTTTTTTCATTTCCCTTTTTTATATTATAACTACTACCTCCGTCCTACAAAGATAGTCCGGTAGGTAATTTTACGTGAAATAAGAAACAATAGTCAATATAGTTGAAACATTAAATTTTACTTTAGTTTTTCACATATACCATTATGTCTTATTAATTATTTGAAAGACTTTCAATGTATAGGTAGTTAAATAACAATACTTAATTAGGGGCATATATGGAAATGAAATATTAAATACATGTTCAATATGATAATTGGACTATCTTTTTGAGACAGTCGGAAAAGGAATATTGGACTATCTTTGTGGGACGGAGGTTGTATATTTTTTAATTTTTAATTTCAATCACCAAATCAGATTTCATTTTATCTAAAAATATCTCTCTTTGTTTATCCACATTTTCCTTATTTCCTCTAATAGAACTCATTCTTTCTAAAAACTTTCTCAAATCTCTCTCAATCTACATTTAAAATTTCCACTTCTTATTTTGAGCAATTTTATTTTCGATTGATTTTCTTAATTTTTTTTGTTTCAATTTATTTCACAATGTCAGATAACTTTCGGATTGATTCCAATATTCAGAAAATTAGACTTGTCATCGAATCAGAAAAGCTAACAGTTCAAGGTCATTAGACCTATTTTAATTAAACAATTGAAAACAAAATTAATTTTTACCTAAAATAATGTTAAAATATTATTCTTTTTTTAAGAGCCACAGAATATATGACTTTAGGCATAGAAAGAGAATCTCACATTAGCTATTTAGATAAAAGAATTAAGATTGTATACCTATATTAAACTACATGGAGAAGGGTTCATAATAAGTCATTAACCTATGGGTCTTAAGTTTTTAAAAAGTTTAAAATTTTAATGGATCATTATTGAAAAAAGTTTATTGTGGATTTGTAAACCGTATTCGTCTTTATCTCACACAGTAGGATTGTTTTCTGGATTAATTTCAGTATTCGCGAATGTTTTGAAAATTAGATTGGTTATCGAACTGGAAAAGCTAACGGTTCAAGGTCATTAGACTGATTTTAATTAAATAATTGAAATAACTTAAATTTTACCTAAAATAATGTGGAAAAAGAACATTCGAATTTATAATTTTTTTATCTTTACCATTTAAAAAAGTTGAAATTTTATTCATTTTTAAGAATAATTGAAAATGTAACTTTGGGAATAGAAAGAGAATCTCACATTGGTTATTTAGTGAAAAACATTAATGATGTATACCTATATGAAACTACTTGAAGAAGTATTATGCATAATAGGATCTTAGATTATGAGCCTTAAATTTTCAAAAAGATTAAATTTTAATGGATCATTATTGAGAAAAAGTTGCTTGTGAACCGTATCCGTCTTTATCTCATACCGTCAGATTGTTTTCCAGATTGATTCCAATATTCACGAATGTTCAAAAAATCAAATCGGAAAAGCTAACGGTTCAAGGTTATCGAATCGATTTTAATTAAATAATTGAAATAAATTAATTTTTATCTAAAATAATGTAAAAAAAGAATATTCGATTTTGCAATTTTTTTATCTTTACCGTTTAAAAAAATATTGAAATAAGCAATTGAAAATGTGATTTTGGGAATAGAAAGGGAATCCCACGTTAGTTATTTAGTGAAAAGAATTGATGATGTATACCTATATTAGGCTACTTAGAGAAGAGTTATGGATAATGGAGTCTTAATTTATGAGTTTTAAGCTTTAAAAAAGTTCAAAATTTTAATAGATTATTATTAAGAAAAAGTTAATTGTGAACCGTATCCGTCTTTATCTCACATCGTCGAATTGATTCCAGTATTTGGAAATGTTCAGAAAATCAGACCAGTCATCGAACTAAAAAAACTAATGGTTCAAGATCATGGGACCAATTTTAATTAAATAATTGAAATAAATTAATTTTTTCCCAAAATAATGTGGAAAAAGAACGTTTGATTTTATAATTTTTAGATCTTTACCGTTTAAAAAAAGGTTGACATTTTATTCCTTTTTTAAAAACCATTGAAAATGTAACTTTGGGAATATAAAGGAAATCTCAAATTAGTTATTTAGTTAAAAGAACTGATGATGTATGCTTATATTAAATTACTCAGAGAATGGCTGTGAATAATAAGGTCTTAACTTGTGGGCTTTGAGCTTCAAAAAAGTTTAGAATTTTAATAAATCATTATTGGAAAAAAGTTTATTGTAGACCAGTAAATGTATCCGTCTTTATCCCACACCGTCGGATTATTTTCGGATTGGTTCAAGTATTAGCAAATTTTATTCAATGTTTTTTCTTAGTTTTTTTAGACCATTTTTATCTTCATTAATAAAAGATATCGTATATTATTTTTCTTTACACACGCGTAAAGGATCAAATATTATAGTATAATGGACTATTAAAAATATGACTTTAGGTATAGAAAGAGAATCACAGATTGGTTATTTAGTGAAAAGAATTGAGAATGTATGTCTATATTAAACTGCTTAAATAATGATTATGCGTAATAGGATCTTAGTTTATGAGTTTTGAGCTTCCAAAAAATTTAAAATCATTATTGAAAAAAGTTTATTGTGAATTAGTGAACTGTATCCGTCTTTATCTCCATCGGATTGTTTTTCGAATTAGCTCTAGTATTCGCAAATTTCTTCAGTGTTTTTCTTACCTTTTTTACACCATTTTTTATCTTCATTAATGAAAGATGTCGTATTACTGGTAGCACCTATATTGTTTTTCTTTACACATACGTAAACGATCAAATTATAGTTTAGGGGCCATTGGAAATGTTACTTTGGGAATATAAAGGAAATCCCACACTCGTTATTTGGTGAAAAGAATAGAGGATTATGTTTATATTAAGATATTTAGGGAAGGGTTATGCATAATAGGGCCTTGACTTATGGGCCTTGAATTTCTAAAAGGTTTAAAATTTTAATGGATCAGTACTGAAAAAATGTTTATTGTGAATCGGTAAATCGTATCTGTCTTTATCTCACACAATCAGATTGTTTTCCAGATTAGTTCAAGTATTAGCCAATTCCTAATTTTTCTAATTGACTTGGTTATAACAGTTCAGTTTTTTAAACACTAACTAAATTATGTTAACATATTACGATATTTAGCTTGTAGAAGGTGTATGTTATGAAAAATTAGATATTATTAATACATATCACAAAAGCTTAAAAAAATGCATCTTGTAAAAAAAGTTAGTGTTCACCCATAGACAATTTTATATAGACATTTCGAGGGTTATAAATTGAAAATATTTGAAAATTATGATTTATATTAAAGATAGCCAAGCAACAAATTATACTATAATTAGTATAATACATTTGTTATCATTCATCATTTATTCTAGCTATGTTTAGCGAATATAACATATTTTCCTGTGCATTATAGACTACAGTCTAATACAAACTCCAAAAATTTTCTTTAATGTTTTTCTTAGTTTTTTTTATTTTTTATGTAGACTATTTTTTATCTTCATTAATGTAAGATATCGTATTACATGTAGCACATATATTGTTTTTCTTTACACCACGCATAAATTATCAAGTATTGTAGTTAAAATCTTTTTTATACAATCATATTTAATCTTCTCGAATTGCTTATAATATCTGAAATAGCTAGTCTAACATAAAAGAAGAAAAGTGTTCATATTCAACTTATTATTATACATTCAAATTTTGTACGATTCTTAAATTTCTACAACATATCAATATCTTAGTTGATATTGAAAGTGAAAGAAAAAACATTTCTTTAATAATAAATATAAACTAATTTAGCTATATAAATAAATTATCTAATATACAAGAGATGTTTATATTTAAAGTCATGTTATCTATATATTTATAATACTAACTAAGTGGTGAGTTATTTTTTCCTGTCCAAAACTAGCATCCTAAGGGAATTGAAAATCTGATATCATGATGATGTCAAGTTGATGTCGTTGATCTCTCATTTATTTTTCTATTTTTATTTTCATTTATTTTTCTTTTTCCTCTTTTTTTGTTCACTCTAATAATAATAATAATAATGTTTTCAAATAATAATAATAATAATCATCATCATCTATATATTTATAATACTAACTAAGTTGTGTGTTATTTTTTTCCCTCCTAAAACTGGCACTTTAAGGGAATTATAAATCTGATATCATGATAATGTCAAGTTTATGTCGCTAATGTCTTATTTATTTTTCTATTTTTTCCCTCTTGTTTTGTTCACCATAATATAATAATACTAATATATATCTATATAGTTATAATACTAACTAAGTGGTGTGTTATTTTTTTCCAACCTAAAACTGGTACTCTAAGGTAATTAGAAATCTAATGTCATGATAATGTTAAGTTGATGTCACTAATGTCTCATTTATTTTTTTGTTTTTATTTTCGATTATTTTTCTTGTTTTTTCCCTCTTGTTTTGTTCACCATAATAATAATCCGATAATGCTAATTAAGTGGTGCATTGATTTTTTAATTTTGTATAGTAATTTTTAATAATCTATTTATTTGCTCGCCTTAATCTTTTTTATTTTTTCAAATTTTCAACATTTTGTTTATTACGTCTTTTAATTTTACATAGTAATTTTTAATCATATCCCAGTTGTTGAGGGGGAAACTTTTGGCCTTTGGAGATGTTGTAGATTTTATTTAACTAAGTGTATCAATCAAATTTTTAATTATTTCTTTCCTTGCCTTTAATTGGGTAAGTGTAACAATCAAATTTGTAATTATCTATTTTCTTTTAGATTTGAATATTCAAAGCAACATTCAGACAGCCTAATAGGGTAAGTATACAAGCAGTTATATATAGATTGCACATATATTGGCCAGCAATCGATCAATTAACATAGAATATCAATTTGGAAGTAGTGGCATATGTTTTTCTTTTATTTTTTATCGTTTAATTAATTGTTTGTTTTGGAGATTGGAGATGTATATGTGTTTCCCGTGCAACGTACAGGTAGATTAGCTAGTTTAATATAAAGGTAATCTTTAGGTTGGAATTAGCATTATCCGATATATGTAAAGTTTGTCTTAATTAAAATAAATATATTTTTTTTGCTGTTTAAATTTTTGCCCCCTTCAATTAAACTTTTGGCTCCGCCGCTGAATATAATGCCAAATCACAACCAAGATAACACATCCCGACCGGGAAACAACTTGAGCAAACTGACACAAACACCCTCAAATCTCCGGCCAAATAACATTGTTTACAAGGAAAAGTGGGCTGGACCCTTTTCAAGAGAAACAGAAGGCAGAATGATTTCAAGCTTTGGTGGTGAATAATACTTCAAGCCATGACCCATATAAATTTTAATATGAAGAAAAAAAAATATAGTTTAGGTAAACTGAATCAATCTCCCAAAGTTAATCAATCAATCTACCAACGATAATTTCCATTCCAAGAATCAATCTTCAATCAGCTTATCTAAGCCACACAAAAGGGAAATGGGTGAACTTTCCCGAGTCCTGATCTAGCGATGCAATGCATGTTACATAACTAGCACTAGATCATTTTCAGAGCTTCCTAAGCAACCGTGAGCACACACGTTTGTGACGCTTGGCAATACTGTAGATTCTCAGCAACAAGAACTACCCTTTCACTGCAAAAAGCCACCGATGGGAAAATTAAAATTCAATGTAGATGCTGCTGTGTTTACCAAAGAGGCTGAAGCACCGGGATCGCGAGAGGTGATCAGCTGGCTTTTGGAATTAAGGCTTACGGATGTCATCTTTGAGGTGGCTGCAAAAACTATAGTCGAAGCAATTCAAATGAGGAAGAGGGATCTCATTAGCTTAATTTGTATTGATATTCCAAGATTTCATGACGTTCATGGAATGTGGAAGTAATTTCGATATATGCTTCACTAAACGACTTGGGAATGAAGTTGCATGCACATTCATTAACTAAAGCATCATGTAATTTTATTTTTATTTTAATTTTTTTTTTTAAAGAAGGCATCGTGTAATTTTAATAGCTACTTTTGTTGGAACGAGCCTCAGGGCTGCCCTGAGATTTCAAGGGTTAAATGGGCCCCATTTAAAAAACTTTAAATTAAAAACAATTTTAACTATTTAACTAGATTTTTCACCCGTGCGATGTACAAGTAAAGATCTAGTAAAAAATCATATATCAAAAGTAGTTTAATAAAAATTTAGATACTTGATATCATAAAAGAATATAAAAATTATGACATTTACAAATATAATATGTATTGTAAAAGGAAATCTTTGATCAAATAGTATCAGATTCGATTTTACAATAAAAAAAATTGTTACCTGTATCTGATCCAGATAGAATTTTTGCATAAATGATGCGATCTCCATATCTTGAGATTATAAGTCTCGTGCTATTACACAACGTAGTCGAATGATAAAAATTTCGTAACAATATACCAGGAATATTGATCTTTAACTTCGACTTATGGCTGAAAATTTTAGAGTATCGTATCACATTCAAGAATTCGAATTTGTAAAGATGTTGAGTAAAAGTTGTTATTAGAATATGATGAAATGATAATATGACCATCTCTGCAATATATGGCAATCGGTTAAAATTTATTTAAAATTACATATCAAGATAGACGTTAAATGTTTTGTGAACCTTAAAATTATTTTTCTACTTTTTCTCTTCAGTAAAATGTATCATTTAGAGTAATCATTTTCTTATTATTTGAGACTATACTTTGATGATAATAAGTTAGTAATATAGCCTTAACAAAATGACCTTCTTGTAATTACGTATAATTTTGGTGATACAATTGTTGATAATTAAAGTGGAAAGACCTAATTCCTATTAATTAAAGTTCTTAATCTAATTATTGACAGCTAAAAATCATTTTTCTATTTGCAAGTAATATAACAATTCAGTGACATTTGATACGATTAATGTCGACATAATTTACGTTTCTTTTTTTCTTTAGTGACAACGAAAACAAAAAAAAAAATATCTCAAATAATTGATAAAATAAAAGAGATTTATATAATTCACCTTGACAATAATGATAATAAATTTTGATAACAAAATTCGAGGTTGTGAAACAGCCAACAAGAATATTAGAAGATAATTTACTTAATTGGATTGAGCTCATACAGAAAACCCAAAAAAATTTACATGGCACAACCCATTTTATTCATGTATGTATTTATGCATAATTACATTATAGTATTTTAAAAGTAAACAATATCATATTTTATATTATACACGTGCCTACTTTAGATGAAAAGCTGAAAATGAAAATAAAGTATAACTATCACTAAATACAACAAATAAAGTCTCTTAAAAGACAAGATACCAAGATATCTAAAAAGATAAGATACCAAGATATCTAAAAATATCATACAATACCAATGTCATTAGTCTCACCCATGCGTTGCACATATACGTGTCATCAGATTTGCATAACAAAATCAGTAAATATACAATTTTGATTTTGTACTTAACGCATTAAATTAATATTTTATTAATAACATATTAATAGTTACTCTTTTATATACTCGATTAATGTTTTACTATATTTTACTTTTAAATCATTTATCTTATTTAATATTATTAGTTAACAGTCTAATAATATGTATCGGACATGTAATGTACATACCCGTATTCGCTCGATACCCGTTCAGATAAAAATTTTCATACTCATATAAGAAAGTACATTCGACATACCTCTTTTAACAGGATAATACCTCGTTTCCCCACATACTTTTTTAAGTGGGTGATATTTCATTTTATTTTGTACAAGTACCCATAATATCACATTGTTATTTTAGTCTAGCAAAGAACAAATATAATCTTTAAAAAAGTAACATGATTTTATAATGATAATAGTTAGAGTTATAGTGTACATTTATATCAAAATTAACGTATAAGTTTGTTTTTTAAACAGCGTGTCATAAATAAAAATACAATACACCAATTGCATTACCTAGAATTAGGAATTGATATGCGAATCACAAATCACCACTGGATATTTGTAGTAAAATATCTGAGTATTGTGTACAAATTTGGTTGCATGACTGAGTCGATAATTTTGGGTCCCACTCAAACACATCATTTAAGTTCACAGGTCCAATCTATATAAAGTTGTAATAATTAGCAATCAAATAATCGAATCACAATTAACTATAGTAACTATGAGTCTAGCATATTACCCATGCATGGCATTGGAAGACTAATTCTAAAAAAATTTAATAATAATGAACAATAAAATATTGAACAAATACGTGTCATTGGATTTGCGTAACAAAAGCAGTAAATATACAGTTTTGAGTTAGTATTTGACACGTTAAATTAATATTTTATTAATAATATATAAATAGTTACCCGTTTATGTACTCGATTAATATTTTACTATATTTTACATTTATATCATATAACTTATTTAATATTATTAGTTAACAGTCTATTAATACGTATGAGTATGCACATATCTGTATTCAATTGATACCCGTTCACATAAAAATTTTCATACTCATGAGAAAGTACCTTCTCGACTTACCATTTTAACCGAATAATAAGGTCTTTTCGATATTATATTTCATATAGCGGTAACTCGTGTGGTATTCTTAATTTTTTCAATTTTTATTCTCTTTTACTTGATCCATACAATTTTTTGAAATAAGATTCACTATATAATTTAACAACTAACACATATTTATCATCATTTAATTGTTTAAATTATAGATAAATTTGATTATGCAATGATGATAAGTATCAATAACATCATTAAAATATTTCTATGTTATAATTTTTTTAACAAAAAATTTGTAGTTTATAATTCATAAAACAATGAAAATTAATTAATACGAATAAAAAACATAATTGATAACCCGTATTCGTCAAATAATAATAAAACAATAGAAATAAATACGAATGAGAAACTTACTTGATAACACATATTCATTAGATAATAAATTTCATTTAAGAATTTTTATTTTTTTTATAAATTGTCTTAATTTAATTGAATATTTAATTAATTAAACATATGTATCGTTAGTTTAGATTAATTAAAAATTATAATTTTAATTTTTCTTAATATTTCCCACTATAAATATATTAATAATTACGACTGTTTTTCTTTAAAGGAATAAACATTTTACACACTACAATTTAATCATCTCGTAACTATAGACAAGAAACAAATCGTGATTTTTGTAGGAATTTTTGAATCTCGAAAAAATAAACATAAAGATAGCAATACAAAATAATGTTGTTCTTCTCACTTGGGCTAATCAATATTAGAGGAAGTTAATTAATATTCAAAGAAAAGAGAATTAATATTCAATTAAAAGGAAAAGAAAATATTCACATTCATATTTATTCAGGAATTCAACCGGATCGATGAATGCCTTTTGTCAATTCTACTTTTCGTATAAAATTGTAATATTAATTAAATTAATTTTTTATTTCTTCCATAAACCCAATTTCGTATGTTTATAAATTTAGAGACACTGTAGACAAACAATTATCAACAATTTAATATTTTCTTTGAGTGAAAATACGCGAGAATATTAATATATAAATGAAAATTATTAACAAACAAAAGAGTTAACATAATGGTTTAAAAGCATATTACTCTTATCATACATGTTACGATTTCAATCATTCACTATTACATTTGTAATAATTTTTTATTAAAAATGGCAGCTGGTATGGTATGACGTTATAAGCAATTGTATTAGATAGAGCTTTAGACGGGAAAGATTTTCTAATTATGCCAGATTAAATTGCAATTACGCTAGACAAACTGTCATTTAATATATATATATATATATATTTTTTGAATATTTAACTTTCATAATAAAAATGTGAGCAAGATAAGCAAATATTTTAAATAATATTCAAAGAAATTTTCATCTCAATATGTTTTAATAATCATCAATTTGTAAGACATTCAATTATAATTTTATCATTTAAGAATCACATACACACTCTTAAAAGGGCTCTTTTCTTATAAAATTATACTACAAATTTAGTATTTGAAATTTAATAAAACTTACAAGAATTGTAACTATTATTAAACACATGTGTATAGAGATTTGAATATTTGACCTATAAGTAAGAACAATCCTATTTGAACATACAAGTGAATAAAAATCATAATGAAGTGAGGTTCAAATTATCTTATTACTGCTAAACAGTTCAAGGGGTTCAAAGTCATTTCAAGGGTAAAAAAAGTAATTGAACCTCGTTTTGTCATAATTTTTGTTTACATATGTGTTCAAATTGATTAATTATATAACTAAAGATAGAGGATAAAATGCATAACTTTACCACTAGGCTACAAAACAATTTATGTTAAAATTTTATACAATTTTATTCTATATTTTGAACATATATTTTAAAAAACTCGACTGTCAACTTTTTAATGCTTTTCAACTAAGAACCCTAAGCGACCACTTTGGTCGATTAGTATTAGGGCCGACCCTGGCGAGCCTCCTTCATTTATGGGAGGGCTTATATTGTTATTAGACCCTTTGGCGAATGATTAATAATATTCCTCCTAAAAAAAATCATCCTAGCATAAGAATAATTAAGCAGATCGCTAACTCTTTGATAAGAGCACCAAATTCCTTTTACAATATGTATGTATCTTACTAATCAGTTATCTTTCAGTTCTCAACATGCAAAGTTATATTGACTAAATAAATTTAGTCTCATCTATGACATCAAAATTCTTAGGGATCACCTCATGGTAAGCCACATCCAAGATGGATTAAGACAAGTCATTTGATAATCATGTGGAATTTAATTTTTACGCAAGGTCATGCTATAAATTAAATTAAATCCAACACAATGGTTCAATTCAATATATTTATTCCCAAGTATATTAGTGGCATTACTCACAAATCCATCAGTCGTGATGATCAAGATAAATCACTTAATCTAATAAGTCAGAGTTAAGGCAAATAAATCTCAATAGAATAAAGTGCCAATATTTTGTTCTCGGTTTAGGACTAAAATATTTTTCGCTGAGATATGAGATGTATCTTTCATACTTGTCTAAAATTACACATCTCCTATTCACTCAAAGCCATTGATGGCTCTTCGTTGTTACTCATATTCTTTTTTTTTTTTTTTTTTTTGTATTGTTGTTGGGTAATAATTTAAAAAGATGTGGCTTTATAAATGAATTTAAAATCTAAATTTTGTATAGGTGTCAATATTTGATTGTGTCATATGGAGGTAATGATTAAAATGATGTGAGAGTTCACGTCACATCAAATATATGGTTAAATGTGGTGTTGTCATGTGTCTAAAATTTAAAATTTAAATTGGTTGATAACTTTAATGTATTTTTAATTGGTTGCCAAACATAGTGGAAAAATAATCATATTTTTGAATATTAACAAAACTCCACTTAGAAGTTTGATACAAGTTAAGTTGTATCGGAGTTAATTACTCAAAATGCCACTGTACTTTCAAAAAGTTATCTCAAATGCCATTGTATTTTAAAACTTACTTGAAATGCCGCTGTACTTCTAAAAAGTTATCTCAAATACCATTGTACTTTAAAACTCACCCGATATGCCACAGAACTTATGAAAGTGTTATCCTATTTGTCACCTCTATTAAAAAATGAAACTGACTTGATAACAGAATTTATCACATGGCGTCTTGACTATTATTTTTTTAACCAAGTGTTGACTGAGTGGCAAATGAGATAACATTTTCACAAGTTTAGTGATATATGAGGAAAGTTTTATAAAACTTTATAAAGTTTTAGTGCCATTGTACTTTATAAAACTTTCCTCATATGCCACTAAAATCGTGAAACTATTATCTTATTTGTCACTTTATAAATACTCGGTTAGAAAAATAACGGTAAAGATGTCACGTGGTAAATTCTGTTAGCCATGTCATCAAGTTTGTTACATTTTTAACGGGGTGGTAAATGAGATAACATTTTCACAAGTTCATTGGCATATCAGGTGAGTTTTAAAGTACAATAAGATTTGAGATAGCTTTTTAAAAGTACAGTGACATTTTAGGTAAGTTTTAAAGTACAATGGCATTTGAGATAATTTTTTAAAAGTATAGTAATATTTCAAGTAATTAACTCAGTTGCATCGCATAGTAGTTCTGGTGAAGTAGAGGAAATAAATGAATATTTTACATCCATTTGTTTGTTAAAATATATATCAAAAAACGAAATAAATGATACAATTGTCAAGCTGTATTGTGATGTGAATATTTCTTATGACATCCAATAGTCACTCATATATATATATATATTATATATTTCGATAAATTATTTATTAAAATAAACATAAAAAATTTATTTAAAAATAAATAACTTTTTGTTTACAATTCAGTTCACGTCTTAACACTTTATTTGGTACATATCTCAATAGTACCAACTCTATTAATCCACAGAGTCGTATTATATTTGAAAATGTGTGTTGGGGGCTGTTATTCCCCGCGTTGCAATCATGATATTTTTCTTGATTGCTTGAAAAGCACCGACCACGAGTCGATCCTATGTACTAAGTAGCCTGGGTTGTGCTAATGGAAATGCTCAACACATTAGCACCATCAACAATCACGTCCTCCATTTGCAATCATGTACTCTTCAAACCATATGTTGCCATTTTGCTTTTTCTTTGTAGGAAACACACTAGCGAACCTTGTACATTGTGAGTCGAGCAAGTGGAACGCTACATGGAGAAGTACCACTAGCTAATCCCGGGAAAGATACACGGTGAGCAAGCTTCCCACTGTTGAGCTAATTCCATGAAAGAGGCATGGTGAGCAAGCTTCCTACTATTGAGCTCGTTTGTGTTCCATGTTCGTCTATATCGCGAGGGGTCCATACACCAGTGTCCTAGAAGGCCATAGTACCATTTGTAACATCTAACGTAGTATCGAGCACATAATTATGTTCTTGTTACAATTAGAGGGGTTAAATGTATGATTTTGATCTAACACCATATATCCGTACACTATGGCACCATATGCATACCGCATAGCAAATATAGTACCATAATGTATGGTTCATATGACACCATAATAGGACTCGTTGAATATATCTTCAGATTTCTTGAATTTTCTTCAAGTTCTCAATTCTCTTGAATATTCTGCAGTCTCTTTAACGAATAAAAAATATATTTGAATGATGATTTTTTTCAATATCTTGAGTTGTCTTTTCTCCAATGTGCTGCCCAGATGCACTATGTGCTCTTTGTTTGTGTACTTCTTTACTTTTGCTTTAACTAAATTTAGAGAGAATAGAAATAATTCTAACTGCTAGAGAAACTCGGAGAAAAATCACTGAAATATTCGGAGCTGGCGACAAAATAGCTTTTGTTGCACAATTATCAGTTACAAATGAATTGCAAAGTACCCTTCATATACTTCCATCTTGTTTGAATGGATGGTGAAGATGAATTAAATGTAATTGCTTCATTCTCTGAGAAATTCTATATAATAAATATCTACAAAGTTTTTAAATATTTAAAAAGAATGCTAGACCATGCTTGGGGAATTTGTCCATTGAATTCTCTAGATACAGAAGCTTTAAAATTCAGGTCGTGACACATAGCTATGGTTCCTAATATGGACTTTGGTTAGAGATGGCAAAACGGCTCGTTGGGCCGTGTTTGCAATGAGCCCGAGCCAAAACTCTTGGCTCGGCTTGCCGATTTGAAAATATGTTCGCACTTGGGCTGGACCCACATTTTTGTGAGCTGAGCCGGAGCCGGCTCGCAAGTAGATCATGAGCTCATCATTTTGACGAGCAGCTCGCCAAAAGTCTATTCACGCTCGAGCCCGGCTCGCCTTTGGCAGTCCCTGTTCGCGCTCAGGGAGGCGAGCCTGAGCTGAGTAAAGCTCAGTGAGCCGCTAGCCAGCCCGCCGAGCTTTGGCTCACAAGCCAACCCTAACTTTGGTATAACCTTATACGAGCTATGACAAGATTGATTGTCCATTTCTATTTTCGATGTAATCAAAATCCTTCTACCAATTGTATTAGAGTATCTCCAATGTAAAAATATTAACATTACATTTAATAAATTCTTCAATGCAACATTCACGTTATGTACTTGACAAATTATTATTAGGTATTTTTAAAAAAGAAATAGAGAGATATCTAGTGATTAGATAAATTAATATTTGACATTATCATGAATAATGTCATGAGATGACATTATGCATGACATTGTCAAGTATTTATGTACAAAATAAACAATTTTTTGTCAACTATCAAAAGACATTCTTTTGACATTGTTGCATTGAAGATACTCTTATTGTGGTTATTGTCACTCTTCGTCACACAAAAATGAATAATATTAATTTATCTATTTTGGAGACCAGTCTCTAGTCTAGTTGTCTTTTCCTTATTGACTATTCAATAAATCAATACTCCCATGTATTTATCCATATCCACTCATCCCTAATGTAGTAATGTCAACTAGATTGGAGACCGGTCTCCAGTCTAGATAAATAGCACTCCACAAAAATAGTCTATTTTAACTTTTTACATAAATTAAGAAAACTCAATTAATACTAGTTATGCATCCGTGCGATTTATTCTAAAACGAATTAGCAAAAATACAATGGAATAAGTTAGGAATATTTAACAAACGAAAACAATACAATGTATAGTCAACTGTACTTTAAAAATAAATAATGTTTTAATATATTGACCATTTTTTTTTTTTTGAAAGGATATATTGACCAACTTAATAAGGTTTGGTTGAAACAATCTAGGTAAAGAAACTAAGAAAGTAATGAACAATTCAAATTAAAAAACAAAAATCGCTAGATGGAAAATAAATAAAGACTAAAAATAATAGCAAAATAAGATTTTTGGCACTTAAATTAGAATAAAATAATACAATTAAATTCAAACAGAAGAGCCCAAAAATAAACACCCTATAAAAAATGAGCAAATGTGACCATGTAATTATATTATAAGGTAATTAAACTCAAGCATATCATCCCATATTCTCGTATGGGCAATGACACATCCACCTTGTATGAAAAACTAAATTTATGCATGTTAGTGGTAAATCATCAAAACCATCGACATCATACACGCATCTACGATTAGAAGGTGATCGCAATTTCGTGTGAGTTCTATGTTAGTCTATAAATTTTGCGAAAATCTTTTAACTATTTTTGAAGCAAAATATGGAAATTGTGGAGCCAAAATAAGCAAATAAAAAACATTATTCTAAAAAACAAAAGAAATGAAAATATGAAAACTTTATAAATTTCTTAAACGTTTTTCCACTAAATTGAAACGAAATGTGGAAAGTGGGGAGCAAACAAAGCCAATAAAAATATGGATTCTAAAAGGAAAAGACTTTGCGTTTCTTTGTATCATGAATATGCATGCCACAACAAAGCAAGCAATAATGCATAAAGTAAACATGAAGCAATCAAATATGTACGCACTACTTGTGTTTTGCCTGGAAGTAGGTAAACAGTTGTTCCACAATGTGGTCAGTGGTGGAGTCAGCTGTCTGTATTGAGGTATGCAAAAAATAAATGTAGATTTGTATATTAATTTTTTTTAATGTATGCCCAAAAAATGCATTTTTGCCAAAATGAAATAAGCCTATTGCCTAAGCACAGTTGGGCACGCCTTTATCTCTGCCCTGAGTGTGGCCATAACATAAAGCAGTAAATGGTGAATTTTAATACAATACCGCTACATACAACTAAAACAATAACGCTACATACGGCTAAAACACTAAAACTTTCATTGACCACTTGAAGAAAGATTCTTCCTTTACTTCTCAGTCTTTATTTTGATTCTAAATTGTACCCATCGTCTATCAATTGATAGCCACTTCTTATAAATAAGTTTTAGATCTGCATAAGACGTCAAATAATTAAAATTAAAATAAGTTTAATAGTAATAAGAATATAAATTATTATTTGATTAATCTACCAATAATATTGCACAACATGAATGCCAACACTTGATCATCACCCCAAGCCCACCTCTCCAATATTGATAAATAGGCAAAGAACAAATAAAGGCTACCAACTGAGACACCTTAAAAATAGTTAAATGTTCTTAGTAGGCAACATTTATTCAACATTGTAAGACCTAATACAAATAAAACATAAGAAAATGTTAAACTTTTTCTTTTGATTAGTTTCACAACGATCTAGAAAAGGAAAATATATTAATTCATACATCAGTTAACAATATCTAACTAATAAGGAAAGAAAGAACGTGATTCACGGAAGGAAAAAAAAATAATCAAAGAGATATATTCAATAAGGAAAGAGGAAGAAATCGATATTGAGAAAGGAAAATTGTAGAAGAACGCGGAAAAATGGGGGGCCAAAAGGGAAAGAGATGAGTTAGCGTGAAAAAAAATTAAATAAATAAATTTTGCCAAAAATAAAACCTTCACCGCAAAGGATTGCCCGGAAACATTACCGCAGAGTAATGTGTGGGAAAAACTAAAAGACACTTAATTGTCTTTATATATTAATAGATTACTAAAAGTATACTTGTTAGAAGCTAAGATCCATGTGGTCTGATGGCATATGTGTACGTTTATGTAATATTTAAAAAAAGGGGGTTAATTTCACGTATCGTCCCAACCTTTAGGGTTAATATCAGTTGGGTCTCTAATTTTTTTTCAACCTGCTAGGTCCTCAATATTTCATTAAAGTCGCACAAAATGGTCTTTTTTTAACGACTTCGGTTAACTCTTCGACCGAATTATCATTATGCCCTTATCTTTTTTAAATTAAAAACAAAAGGTTTTTAAAATATAAAAAATAATATAAAAAAAAAAGAAAAAAAGGGGGTGAATCCCCTATGTGATGCTGCCGGAAATGGCTGTGGGCAGCAACACGGGTGGATTCACCCCATTTTTCTGGTTGCTGAAGATGGCAGCAGTTTATGGTCATTTCCGGCTACAAATGGCTGCTAGAAACAGCATCCACAATGGAGGAGACCTTCTCTGTGAGCTACTGGAAAACGGCAGTAAAAGGGAGGGTGGCTCCCCCTTTTTGCTACCATCCGGTAACCAAATGGGGGGGTTTTACCCCCCTCCCCTGATGAGTTGCCAAGGAATGGCAGCTCTCTGTGAGAAAGACCCCTCTTCTCCTTGGCTGTCGTTTCTGGCATTCAGAAAAGAGGGGGTAAATCCCCCTGTGCTGTTACTGGTAGCCATTTCTAGTAGCAACAAGGAGGAAATCACCCCCCCCCCACCTTTTTTTTTTTTTTTTTTTAATTTTTATATTATTTTTTAATATTTTAAAACTTTTTATTTTTAATTTAAAAAAACGAGGGCATAATAGTAATTCGATTGAGGTATTAACAGAAAAGTTGACGGAAACTGTAAAAAATGACCATTTGTGCGACTTAATGAAATATTAAAGACCCAAAGAGTTGGAAAAAAGGTTAGGGACCCAGATGATACTAATGTTGGGGACCAAATGTGAAATTAACCCTAAAAAAACTATATTTAAATAAAAATAATATATTTCTTGATATACCCTTTCATTTACTATAATCCATCAAGACATATTTTTACAATACTTACTTGTCACTAGTTTTTTTATAAAATCAGATTGGGCTTCTATATAAAGCCTGAGAACTAATAGAATATGAGTCTTATGTGACTCCATGAAAATCTCCTACTTTCTGCTGATATATACTCTCATAAGTATTTCATATTTAAACACTTTTTTTACTATTAAGATAAGATACTTGATAATATTTCATGTATGTTTATACATCTCTCTGAGCTCAAATATCAAGATTATTATTATCCTTCTCAGGAGGAATGCTATGGAATCATAATTTGGTTCACATGGAACCCAATTACGGGCTCTGCATCAACCTGAGTAGTTTTAGGTGAATGGAACCCATTATAAATAAGTTGGTTTATAAATTAATTTAAATTTTGAATTTTGGTACACATGACTTAATTGTTAAATTTTGTTGAAAAGTAAAAAATTGTTATTTGATGTGATATGTCTATGATGAGTCAATTGTAGTATTTGACATGTGTCAAAGAAAATATAATCATTAATTTGATTATAAATCAATTGATTTCCAAACTTACCCTAAAAGCAAGATTAATGTAGAGTAGAAAACACCACAATCAAAATAATGTTGGGGGAAGAGGGGAGGATAACAATGCCATAATGAGGGAAAATTGGGTAAATAAGGAGTTAAATTTAGCCACTTATTTAGAGCATTCCCAACGTTTGGGCTAAAAAGTCAAGGGGAAAAAATATAAGTGGAAAAAATTGGGCGGAAAAAACACATTTCCAATTAATATATTGGGGGAAAACTTGGAGGGAAATATGAGTATAGGTTTTTGGGTTTATCATATGAATTTATTTTTACCAGTGCCTACAATTTATGTGACGACTTTGGCGGCCGTTATGGATTTAAAGCCACCGTTTATATTTTTTAAATGACCTTGAAATTTGTATTGGAAATATAAATTAAAATCTTAGTAGTATTTGTTTTTTTACATACAGACACTTTTTATTCCTATTTAATTTTTCACTTGTCACAAAATTTAAAATTTTTAGCTCCCATTTAATAATTATTTGACTATAAAATTAAAATTAGACACGTGGCGAAATATTATTAATTTGTATAATATTTGTGGGACCAAAAATTGGAGGGGGAATTCTTTAATGGGTTTTCCCCCCTCAAATATGAACACTATTTTGTTTTGGGCATGCTCTTACTGAATTCCACCAACTTTTCTTAACCCACAAATCCATATTTAAATAAATCAAACCTACAAATCCATATTTAAAATAAATCAAATTTGGACACATATCTAATTTAAATGTTTTCCTCTTAAATTTTCCCTACACATTATTTAAAAATAGAGTTTTTCTCCTTAACTTTTCCCCAATATTAATCTTGCTCTAGGAAGATTCTTCTTAATATTTTCAATTGTTCATTCTTCTTTCAAGCATTAATTAATTAATTCAATAATTTTGTTTAAACCTTTTATATCAAATTTAATTTAATATGATACGTCAAATATGTCAACAACAACGTAGATTTGTTTTTTAATTCTACACGTTTCCTTCGAACAAGATTGTCACCTTTCATGATTTTGAAAAATCAAAAAGTCTTCAGTATTAAAATATCTAATAAAGATGTTATTCAAAAAAAATATCTAATAAAGATTCTTGGTACATTGTTTTTGAACAAGGCTAGAAACAATTTAAAAACAAATTTTTTATTTTTATTTTCTCTTAACAAGGATCTCCAATCACATTTCGGTTTAGTATATATGGTAGAAAATGGTCAATTATCACGGATTCGGTCGTCAATTGCAACAACTTTTACTTTTATTTCCTCTTCATTTCCATCTACAACTTTTGTTGATTTGATGGGACTCCATATCCAAATCCATTCATGCATATATCTTTTAGGAGTTAATCTATTCAACAATAGTGTTATTGTGCATGCATCCGACAAACATGAGGCTTTTGCTTTCACTCGATAAATTTAAAATTGACATTTAGACTTATCGTTTCCATTACATAGCATGCTATAAAAAATTAGTCTACTTTCAGATTCTTGAAATTGGAAACTAAAGTGTTCTAGTTACATAATCATATTTTGTTCAATTCCAAAAATACACGACGCTCTTCCGATCTCTTTTGCAGGATCTTAGCATGAGTTTGTAAGTTGTGTAAATTTTATATCATTCAAAATGATTGAGAGTTTCTTGTATGTTTCTTAAGACATAGAAACTAGATAGAACTCGAACTGAGAACTGACAAGTTTGAATTTGATTGGGTTCCAAAAAGAGAGCGGCGGCACCGCCATAGGTCATGCAATCTACATACGAATCTTTTAAATATAATCTAGAACTGTCAATAAAATACGTGACCACTTCAAAATAAATACGACAAAACCTAAATGGCAAATGCGATGCTATATGTCACTGTTTCTCGTACCTAACAAATGGGAATTTGACTAATTTCGTGGAATATATGCATGCCTACATATAAAATACGTGGATTCTCTGAATTTGAACCATTTAAAGGGAATATAATGAAAAGGTGCAATAAGTGACATGTAATATTTTCAACAACTATATTCGATATTAAAATATATTGGTCGCCGTACCATGGCGAGTTTTCGTGGTCTAGTAGGTGAATCACACTCAAAAAGGTAACATCTTTCTCTGCAAATTTTATCATATGGAAAGATGAAATTGACAGAAACTGGATAAGTCTCCTCTTCAATTGAGATTTAAGAAGTGGTATATTTCACAAAAAAAAAGGGGAAAAAAGGGGAATAGATTAAAGAAGTGGTATATATATTAACTAAGAGAAGTGCTATTTTTAAATACAAGATCAGTTTAGGCGTGTTTGGAGGCCGCACCACTGTAGATTTGCATATGGGAAATGACATTTCCTTTTTCTTTTTTTCTTTTTTAATAGTTTTTGTTTATTATATTTTAGATGTTTC
Organism: Nyctanthes arbor-tristis; assembly: GCA_963692815.1. Taxonomy (NCBI): domain Eukaryota; kingdom Viridiplantae; phylum Streptophyta; class Magnoliopsida; order Lamiales; family Oleaceae; genus Nyctanthes; species Nyctanthes arbor-tristis. The sequence goes on along the minus strand of CAVNYN010287704.1, from coordinate 2,907 downwards.
CTTTGATGTTTTTTTTTCCTTTTTTTTCTTGTTTCTCTCCTTTTAATTATGTTAGTGGTTTTCTTTTGAATTCTTGCAAGCGATTGCACCCTTACTTTTTTTAATTATTATTATTTCAAAAATATTATTCTCTAATTCAATTGTTAATTTTGTATAAAATTTTAATTAATTTTATACAAAATTAATTAGCGACACCGCAAACACAAAAAAAAAATGACATTCTATAAAACTTACTTCAATGCAAATTGTATAAATGTCTCTTTAATTGTGTTCGGTTATTAATACGGTAAGTAGTTATTTATTTTTTAGAATATGCTAATGGTTAGATATCAAAGAAGAATAGAAAAATTTTGTTATGGAGAAGACAAAGAGTGTGAGTTGGAGAGATTTTTTAAAATAGAGTATGATATATTGTATTTTAGAGTATTGATGCCGTAAAATAGAGCACGAGGGTTGGGGATGCCCTTGCAAAATATGTACACACACCTTTAAAAAAAATTTCATTTGAAATAAGATAGAGTTAGAGACATCTAAATAAATACATAGAGTTCACATGAGGTGTATAAATTTTGTATATAAAGTATTTACAAATAGTATTTCTTTCTCTATTTACTATTTCTTTTTTTTTTTTTTTGCTCCCACTCCGTTTACTATTTTGTAAATAAAGATTTTATTTTTTATTTTTTTTAAAACTTTTTCTGCTAGGCAGAATATTGATGTGACATATGCAGTGGATCACGTCCAAGACAAGTCATTCAAGTCTAAAGCTACAATTTAGAAAAGGAAAATAATTTTTTGATGGTCGAGAGTGGAAAAATTGGTGAATCTCCAGAATTATTAGAATTTTTTTGTGGGGCTACGCGAGTTTCGTGAAGAGTTCCGGAGAGTTGGGTACTTCAGTATTTGTATTGATTGTACACTATACAGAAAGTTCTAGAATGTGGCCACGGGTCATGCATAGTGGAACTACTGCGTGGCGGCAACAATTTCCGCTCATACACAAAATTGACGTGCAAATTATATTATATGAGATGACGATCGATTATTATTAAAAATTTGACAATAATCGTGGCACAACATTTGTTTAGAATATAGAACTCTTAACTACGATAATAATAAACCTGATATATAACATTTAAAAAACACATATATAGTGTGTGTATATATACACACACAAATACAAATTGACCCTTGAAAAAACGAACATAGGCGTAGAAATTGAAAATTAATTAGTTATCCGCGCCCCTTTCGAATCATCAACTGCCAAATTACATAAACAAGTCTGACGGGGAGGGGAAAAAAGAAAAGAAAAGAAACTGACAAGTCTCTAATTATCGACCATAAAAATGATCGAGTGATATTAGATCTTCTACTAGTACTAAGTTACCGATCGAAAGTCTCTAATTTATATACAATGCAATATGGATGTCCCTTCTAATGGAGTACTATAATTAGGCAGTTTAATGATAATTAGCTTGGCCTTGATTATTTTTATTCTTTAATGAGGATAGTTAGCATGTTGCATGGTTGATAAGATTTGATATAAACTGGCTAATCTTTCTTGGAGCTCAATGTACTCTATAGTTAGCCGGTTTGTATCTCTTTGAAACAAATGGCACTCGTGCGAGATCATGCATAACCGGCATTTTAATTTTCGGTTCTCGATTTTTAGACAGTTTGCTTCATTTGTGAGATTCTCTAGGTGCCTCTTTTTCCGCCAACGTGATCGCTTGGCTGTCTTCCGATCTCGACAGCATTCTTCTGCGCTTTCTTTCTTCTAATGAATACGTTGTTCGTGTTGATTCTAAACTAGATATTGATTTGACTGCACATTGCTGTTCTGACTGTAAAAATGAAAAGAGCTCGTGCACTTCACTCGGAGCGAAAGGCACATCTTCAAGAACGGGAAGATGGTATTGAACCAACTCTTGAGAAAACATCATGGATTGATGAAAACTTACTTGAGAGAAATCTTTTAGGGGACCGGAGGGAGGTAAGAAGGGGAAAAGGGAAGAATCGAGGAGAAGGAGAGCCGTATTTATGGGGGATGGAAGGCGACATGTGGGATCCATTCAATATTTGAACTTTCAAAAAGAAGATTCTTTGTATCTTTTTTATTTAAAAAAAAAGTTCACATAAATGGATAATTATTTAAAGTAATTAATTAATTATTGTAAAAATAATAGGATGATTACAAAAGGCTAAAAATCATAGGTGACCACTAGTCTGCAACTTTGTCCCAATAAATTTGGATCAATTACTTCTTTTGTAATGTTTGAGACAAAGTTCATCATTACCTAATTGAATACATATATCTATCACGCTGAGTAATTATCGCAAACTATAACCTAACCATACTAGAATTAAGAATAATTTTATTTAAATATAAAAAACAAACAAAAAAAACATGTGATTACCATTGATCGTGTTACGTGTGTGTCTCACGAGAGGTTGAAACTACTAGAATTAAATATACTTTGTTAATCCAATTAAAGACACTTGCCTTAATGGTCTATCACATATGGATAAGTCAGGAACAAGAAAATATTTATTTGACGATCTCACTCCAAGCTCGGAAAAAATTATGCAAAGTCATGTTAGATGTTTATATATCAATATGGTGTTGAAGTATCCTATCTCACATTGGAATGGAAAAGAAGTTGTGACTACTTTATTAGTGTGTTGACCAAGAATGCATTTCTTTTTATTTTAATTTTATATATCTCGAATTTTTGGAAATTTCGGTTTTCAGTTAATTCGGTTGATATCAAGAGTTGTCATCAAAACTCTATTCGGTCTGAAGAGTTGCGTTTGATCAACAAAACTCTATCTGACATTCTGAAGTCTATAAAAGGGAACCAATTCGACAGATTTATTGATTCCGTTTTTTGGATAATTTCTTCCCTG
>CAVNYN010287701.1:0-10943 GCA_963692815.1 Nyctanthes arbor-tristis | reverse complement strand
CCTCTTTTGAAACTCGTGGCATTGCTCTTAGGCATTGTTAGTGGCATTATATACCCGTTTTGCTCTTAGGCATTGCTAGTGGCATTATGTACGCGTTTTGCTTTGCTATATAGTATTCTTTATAACATTATGGCCTTACTATGTGGTCTTGGCAATTTTGAATCTTTGTATCGTATGATTTACGGGTAGGGGTTAAACTAGTTATGTGCCCGAGCTTTGTATCTTTATCAACTTGTGACTGGAGTTCAGACTGTGCTCTTCCGATCTCATGTTATTGACTGAGTACTTTATTCTCACTCTCCATCTTCTGCTATCCTGTATATATTGAATTTAGAGTGTTATGGCCGGATCGTCCCAAATGTGGAGAAGATATATGTATGTGAACAAGATTTCGGTGTGTGGCCGAAGTTTCGTTGTTGATAGCTCAAAAAATACTTAATTATCATAGTGTGCAGCGGAAGCGTTTCAATATTTTTAATTGTATTTGAAAGTCTCGCCCTCGATTTTAAATTGAGATATATATATATATATATATATTGAGATGCTTCCGCTACTAATATTTTAAGATAATAAGGTAATAAATTTGACGGTGTGACAAATTGTTCTATTTCTATTTTAAAAACCAAAAACAAACATGCAGCTAAGTCCCAAATTGCAACTGTACTCTTCACAGTTTGAACCCACTAACAAGAGTCATTTATAACAAATTCCTTGAGATTTGAAAGCCATGTGACTTGAGGTAATTTTCTAAGGAACCAGGGCGGGTTCCTTAGAAGCACTCGTGACTTGAGTACCTACTTAACTAAATATCCGATTTTCCGCTATACGTTTGACGGAATTTTGCCATTAGAGCTTAGGTGACGCGAGATCATTGAAAACCCACATGCAGGCACATAGAGTCTGACAGCATAAATCTCACGAGATGTCTAGCGAGAAATTATTTTCATATGTAACTACTCAAATATAGTATATGATTAAGAATACAACTATTTGAATATGATATGCCGTACAATCAATGACACGCACATATATAGTGCATGTGGTAGCTACATATACACACTGCTAAATTATACAAGAATTGAAAAAAAAAAAAAAAAAAAAGGGAATTAAGAAAACATCGTTCCTTAAAATTATGAAAACAGTTCCTTTCAAAAAAGTTATGAAAACGTAATTTTTAAGTTTAAGAACTTCCACTACACCCTCATGAATGAACATTATTATATCATCACAGTGAATAACAATCCTCATTAATCTCTAGCGTTGCCATCCTTTAACAATTAATTTCCATCCCTCAACCACTGGCGGAGCTAAGGGGGGCCATGCCGGGCCCCGACCCCCTAAATTGGAAAATTTTCTTGTTTACTTTGTTAAAAAAAAAATTATATATAAAGGTAATTTAGCCGTACGTAATATACGGCTCACCCTTCTGGTTCAGTCCTCTAATAGCTCCTGGCTCCACCAGTCAACTCGCAACCACACTCAAAATCGCAAATCACCATTGCTCGTCATCCCTCCCACAATCTCCCACCCCCAATTAACCGTGGTCAACTATCGACCCTCTAAGTTCACTACCATATTTTATATATCTCTTCCAAAAATGAGGTATGCGAAGGCAATTGTTCTCAAAGGGCTTTGGACCACAAACACCTTCCCCCCGGGGCGGGGCGTCCGGGCGTATTCGCCATGTCTTTCAAAAGAATAATTCTAATTGGACAATGTTAAACATGCTAATATTTCTGAGTTCAAGTGTGACACGTGTATTATGGCAAATATTCGTCGAGCCACTTACCCATTAAGTATAAATAAAAATGACACATCTTTTACATTAATTCATTATGATGTATGGGGTCCTTCACCTGTTTCAAATTTATCTGGATATTGATGGTTTATCATATTTGTGGATGATTATACCTGTATGACTTGGTTATATCTAATGAAACATAAAGATGAAGTTGCTAGTACTTTTGAAGGCTTCCATACTATGATTCAAATACAGTTTGGAGCAACAATGAAAATTCTGAGATCAGATAATAGGAGTAAATACATCAATCAACAACTAAAGATATACTTCAGTAAACATGGCCTAATCCATAAAACCTCATGTCCGCAAACACCTCAACAGAATGGAATTACTAAAAGGAAAAATAGACATATTCTAGAATCAGAACGCACTCTACTATTTAGAGCGGTGTTCCTAAACTCTTTTGTACTGATGTTGTATCTACTGCTATTTATCTCATCAACAAGATGTCATCTAAAGTATAGAATTTCAAAATCCCACTCCAAGCTTTATCTGATCACATGATCATTCCATATCTCTTGATGCTTCTGCCTCTAGTTTTTAGTTGTGTTGCTTATATATATACTTACATAAAAATCAGTGCACAAATTGATCCCTGCGCTATACGATGTTTGTTTTTGAGGTATGGATCACATCAAAAGGGATATATGTGTTATGACCCTATTACAAGACCCTATTACAAGACGTCTTTACATAACGACGGATGTGCAATTTCTGGAGTCCGATATGTTTTATTTTGTAACCAGTTCTCATCTATAGGGGGAGACATATGATGAAGAGTTAAATTGGTTAACATTTGATGTATCTATATATCCAGGAAATGTCCCGACTACAGAATCTGATATGGGCTCTGGCGGTCTAGAATCTATCTCTGTTGTTCCAGAGTCTATCCCCAATACAGAATTTAATATAGGCTCTGGCAGTCTAGAATCTACCTCTGTTGTTCCAGAATCTATCTTCCAGACTACAGACTATGGTTCTGAAAACCTAAAATCCCCTCGCTCTAAAGTACCCACTACCGCATCTCATGAGGATAATCCTGAGGTAAATATTCCTCATTTGCCTACATATACTGATAACAATTCTTCTGTGGGATACACTTTACCTGCTAGGCACAATTGTGGGAAACCACCAAATAGGTACTCTCCAAATATTGAGACACGGAAGTCCAAGTATCCAATTGCAAATTAGGCAATGGGTAAGAGACTTTCTGAGCCCCTTAAGAGATTCACTCGTGAACTTTCTTTGTGCCAAATTCCCACAAGTATTGAGGAGGCTTTGACAAACAAGCAATGGACTCAAGCTATTAAGAATGAAATGGAGGCATTAATAAAAAATGTCACATGGTCTCTCGTTCTGCTACTAGAAGGAAAAAAGACAGTTAGGTGTAAATGGGTGTTCTCTATCAAACACAAAACAGATGGATCTGTTGAAAGATACAAGACAAAGAAGGTGGCGAAGGGATATACACAGACCTATGGTGTTAATTATCAGGAAACTTTTTCACCAGTGGCTAAATTGAACACAGTTCGTGTCTTATTGTCTCTTGCAGCAAATTTGGTTTGGCCATTACATCAATTTGATGTGAATAATGCTTTTTTACATTGTGATCTTGAGGAAGAAGTGTACATATATGTACCCCAGGATACTCGGCCCCTTCTAAAGTGGTGTACAAATTACAAAGGGCAATATATGGATTGAAGCAGTCTCCATAAGCATAGTTTGGACGGTTTAAGCTTGCAATAAAAAAACATGGCTTCCTACAAAGTAACTCAGATCATATTTTGTTCTTAAAACATCGATCCGGCAAGGTAACTATCTTAGTAATCTATGTGGATGACATCATTATCACAGGAGATGACATGGAAGAGATATCTCAACTTTAGAAGCATTTAACAATAGAATTTGAGATAAAGAATCTTGAAGGACTCAAGTATTTCTTGAGAAATGAAGTGGCTAGGTCTCGGCATGGTATATTTCTCTCTCAATGGAAATATATACTAGATTTACTAGCTGACGTGGGAATGTTGTATTGCAAACCGGCAGAGACTTCCATTATTCAAGATCATCCGCTCAGAGAAGACTCAAGTCATGTACCACAAAAAAACATGTAGAAAGGTTGTAGAAACATTTTTTGTCCAACTGATAGGACAAAACATGTAAAAGTAGATAGACACTTTATTAAAGAAAAGCTTGAGGCTAAAATTGTACGTTTTCCATTTGTGAAATCGGAGGATCAACTAGCAGATATACTCACAAAAGTCGTATCGAGTAAAGAGTTTTACAGTTCACTTGTCAACAATCACATCCAACATGATAGGACAAAACATGTAGACGTAGATAGACACTTCATTAAAGAAAAGCTTGAGGCTAAAATTATACGTTTTCCATTTGTGAAATGGGTGGATCAACTAGCTAATATACTCACAAAGGCTGTATCGAGTAAAGAGTTTTGCGGTTCACTTATCAGGTTGCACATCCAAGACCTGTATGCATCAACTTGAGGGGGAGTATTGGCGTGAGTTGGAATATAGAATCTATGTTAGGAACTTAAATAATCTAGAATCTATATTCTAGATTCTAAGACTCGGAGGTTCATGATAGACAAGTCATAATCAATTGACAATCTTCCCTATATGAAATGAAGAAGAATATTTGCAAAAACTTTCCTTATATTTATATACCAAATATTCTGTGTATTAATATGTTAACTATATAATTGATTATTTTCCTTTCTTGTAATACCTAATGTGATGTATATATTGAGCACAAGAAATAAATGAAAATATACAAGAAATTACTCATATTTTCATAGTGAGCAATGGGTGGGGTTAATGGAATGCGGTCATGTGGAAACTTGAATGAATAAATTATAGCAATGCTATTATCTCATGGAGATGATTAACATGTTTAAATTGTATTAAATGACACGTCTTTACTTTTTATTTAACGTATTATTTAATATTACTTATAACTAAAATATAGGGCGGTGATTATCACATATGATGATAAATAATATTATCCTACAAATTAGGGGTGTATCCTATGACAACAAATCTATGTTATATCCATAGTGTCATACTATTTGTAGATAAATGTTTACAAAACTCATTACAAAGTAGGGTAAATTCACTCACTATTTTACCCTTGTATTATTTTTTTCCAATCACGTAGTATATGAGGGTAAAATGTTAAAATTACTTCATTTTATAAAAAACTTTTTAAACATTTGCTTACAAATAGCATCTTCCATATCGATAAAGGTATTTCAATCATTTCATGCCGAATGTCTTCTATATTTGTAATTTCTTAGATTCTTGTCCAAGTTAAGGAATTACAACACAACATGTCATTTATCAAATAAAAGTAATGATATATATCCCTATTAGTTCATCGGTTAACAATTTTACCCTCCAAAAAATCTCAAACAGTTTTATCCTCCAAAAATTTATATGATACTGTCTATCACTTTATCTTATCAAACAAACTAGAACCGAAAACCCTTTTCGGTTCGGCGAGGAGTGCCTATGTTGATGATTAGCAATTGAGCAATGGACAAGTAGGGTCGGCTTGAGAGTGAGTAAGCGTGCTTTGCATCCCATTATCTTATCTCAATTCAATCAGCCTTTAGAGTTGAGGGAAAAGTGGCAAAAAAAATGTCACATAAAAGGCCGGTGCACGCCTAAAGCACCTGCAGGCATACACAAAACCCAACATTAACAAGAAAATATTCAATGTTGAAGCAATCATAATTTAGTGCACTGATGCTACTATTTGCAGAATGAGCATGTTTTCTTGTCCCAATCCCAGCAGCATCCCTAATTCATTACAAAGCTGGAGGCTTCATTTTGCCTCCCACCCACTGTAAAAACACAACCCCATTTGCCTTTACCTTCAAGCAGATCAGCACTGAAGTTCTGAAACTATAAAATGGCCAAATCAGCAACCAGTTCTTAAGCCTGCAGCCAAGAGCAGAGTTTCAATGGCGGAGGAGAAGAAGAGAGAAGCTGAAATTAAAGCAGTCTGGTTTGCAGCTGGAACCGCAGCGTTAATGGCATGCTTGGAACGGTTTATTTTCCTGTCATCAGTTATAACGCACTGGCGGATGTGGGTTTTTCTTGCTCTCAACCTCTTGCTTTTGGCTATTCTATTTACCTCTACAATGCAAGCAACCCCGTCAAATGAAGTTGGCAAAGAAGCTGCTAATGGCGTCGGAGAATTCAAGGATGAGGAGGAGAACAAGAGACAGAAAAACTGCAGGCAATTTGTGTCGCATGTAATTGGTACAGAATGTGCCAACAACTTGCCTAAGCGTGAAGGCTTGTGTCTGAAAATTGCGGCCGAAGACGAAGAAGATGAATATGGAAAGGAAGGAAGTTTCGAGCTTTCAAAGGAGGAATTGAATGAGAGAGTGGAGGCTTTTATCAAAATGTTTAGGCAGCAATATTTAGTATCTGATGCCAAGAGCAGGAGCTGTAGGTTTGGTTCTTGGGGAAGTACAAGTGAAAACATATCAGCTAAACGAATACTCGTGAACCCGAGCAATATATACATTTAATTCTAGGCTCTATAACTAATTTTCTTTTTTATTTTATTTTATTTTAATAATTATATACTAATTAATTGATAATTTTTAGTAGGCTCTAATATTACTTATCAAGCTTGTTACCGAGTCTATTTAATTAATCGAATTATTATGAAAACACTCACAGGGCTTAACCCCAAAAATGTCCAGCCAACACATTTTTATTTTCTTCTATTCATTCATCTTAATTAATATATATCAATTCTTGCTGTTCAGATATTTCCTTTTTGGTACGGTTTATTAAAAGTATATATAGAATTAACAAGGATATATATATATATTCTTGCTAACTAAATTAACAATAATTAATCAGTTATGTAGAAAATAAATTCCAATAATAGTATAATAGAAGTTATATATTAAGGGGTATGACCTAGAAAACAAAAAGTTGTACTTCCCTAGTTATAGAAATATATTTCTTCTATTTCTAGGAAAATTTGGTCACCTAACTCAAAGGTGAAAAACATTTTTAATTAGACCTACTCCCCTGATCGTAGCGAGATCATCTGACTCGACTCACTTCCTCGATGTTAATATCATGCTCCCCTATATTGTTTATCGATTAATATCATGCTCCCCTATATCGGTTTTCTATCGCTTATCCGTATCAGTATGATAATCAAACATGCTCTATGTCGACGTGTATTTTTGAACACGTAATGCTGACGTGATTCTCTCAAGGAAATTCACAAATCCATGAGCGTGGCCCCAAAAGAGGACAAAATCGTCGTGTTACATGTTCAAAAATACACGTCAACATGGAGCATGTACCTTACATGATCTTTATTTTCAATATTTTCATATAGATGCTTTATCTAAAATTATTTCATGATTTTGTTTATATAATAATTCTCACAGAAAAATACGCAGTCCATCCAAGAATATTTTATGAATTTAAGTGCAACTAAGAGAATCTCCTGTTAAAAAAAAAAAAAAAAGAGGTCTAAGAGAACCTTTTTAAAAGAAAAGTATACGAAAAGATGAAGTCTTAACACCTCAAAAAAGTCTCCGAAAATGTTTTTTAGAAGTTCAAATTTAATTCAATATTTTCATCCACAAAAATAAACATTTTAGGTACTTTTATGTACTTTCTAAAAATACAATCAAATATAGTAAACTGATTTTAAGAATGACAACGAGTACCTTTATCGAACAAAATTAGATTAAATAATAAATTCGATTTTGCTCTCTCTCATTTTTCAAGTACCTTTGTGTAGATAAAACGTCAAGAAGTTCATAATAATGTGAAGTAGAAAGATTTCTGCAGAATTCGCTACCACATCCATTAGTTAGAATGTCGCAACTTGTGAAAGCTACAGAATTTGGCAATTGGCAGACATTTATTCATATTTTCATGGTTGGTCTGATTGGGCCCGCTCAGTCTAGGGCCAATCAACTTCAAAAAGAACATTCATCAGTGAACAATGTGCGTTTACAGAATCCTTGAAGAATACACCCACTTTGGCGGGTAACTTGAATAATAATTATGGTAGGAAGAATGTTCTTTCAATAAAATTTTTCAATATGATTTTTTTTTTTAAACTTAATAACTGTAAACAGGAATTCTTTAAAAGTTATCAATTGTAAAAGTACGAATTAAGGATTATGCTTTGAACTCATCTTGTATGGATCAAGTCCCTTCACCTGCATTTTTCTTTTAAAGAATATAGCATTCCTTAAGTAGTGGTTTTGTTTTAAAATTTATATATTATATATTATTTTTTGAATTTATATATTATTATGTTATATATCAATACGATTTTTCCTGATATAGAATCTCCATGCTTTTTTTTTTTAACAAATATTTGGATTTGGATTCATAATCTAAACCTAATAATTAGCTTATGTTTATATATTTTATAATTGGCTATACTATACACACAATAATTTTATCCTTGTTGGATTCAAATATTCAAATTCATTACTCATTAGTTTTTTCATTTTTTTTAATTCTCGTACTTTTTCGGTTCAACTTTAAAATTGATTTTTTTTAAAAATAAATATATACCAGCCCAATTCCCAGGTAGATGGAGCTGAGTTGGGAAATCTCCACCTTTCAAGATTCTTGAAATATTTTCTTCTGCTTGTTTACATTTGTGCAACAAATATACAAGACAGTTTGACCGAGCCATATATTGCGACTTCCTTGCATAAATAGTTTGAATATCTATTGTTTATTTATGAGCACCAGCTATTAAAAATCTATATAGCAATAATAAATTAAATGACGATAACTACAATAGAATTTAAGAATATAAGTAGCATATATATTAAATTAAATTTATTAATTAATTAAGGCCGGGTAAACGAGTGATGATAATAACAAAAAAATAAAATCTCACAAACCTGGTCACAAGAAGTACGTGATCAACCCCACCGGCCCACCCCATCTCCACCAATTATCAAGCAAAGATGGAACCATATGAGGTCCAGAACTGCTCAAAATTTCATTCTTGCTTGGAGAGGAGAAATAAGACATAAAAGAGGTGCAACTCAACCACCTTTGACCCCCCTCTCCCTCACCCTCTCTTCTCTCTCCCTCGTCATAATCGCCTAAGCTGTAACTTGATCCAGATTCTTCTGCCTATCTCCATCGTACTGTCTTTATGCCTGGCGATCAACGCAATAATAGATTATAGAACGAGAAATACAGGTTTATGTTTCAAGAAATTCAAGGACCTTGTTTTTCTGATGGCATTGTAATTGGGACAGAATTGTTCTATTCTTGAATCATCGATAACAAGCATCACAGGTCGAGAATGATGAGGCTGCCCCGGTGGTTTTCAAGGAAGCGTAAAGGAGCCGATCCATTTCAATTGAGTGTGATATCAGGCATGATATATCAACCTTCTCCCTTTTGAAACTTTTGTGGTGTTAATATTTTTTTTCATGCCTTTTCATAGATTTCAAGGTTCAATAGCCTGTTTATGCATGCAGATGGCGGTGAAGAGAAGGATTATTACATGGATAGTGCCGGTGATGGATCGTCTGAGATGGATCCATGCACTTCGAGCAATGAATTAAGGTGAGTTTAAAAACATGACTATGTGGTAGGTCTCAAATCTCATATGGGATATGAATTCGGAAGGAAAAGAATCTTGAATTGTATTATTATATGAGAAATTAGTACCCATTGGCAATGCCCTTTAGTGAGGGGTTGAATATTTGTTCTTTGCAGAGTTTTTGTGGGTACTTGGAATGTTGCGGGACGATCTCCAGTTGGAAGTTTGGCAGTGGATTTGGATGAATGGTTGAATCTCAGAGATGTAGCGGATATCTATGTCCTTGGGTACGTCAAATATTAACTATAAACCTCATGTTTACAGTACGGAAAAATGTTGTCTAAGCCCAACACTTTTCCACCTGCAGATTTCAAGAAATTGTACCCTTAAAGGCGAGAACAGTAATTGGAGCGGAAGATCCAACAGAAGCTACCAATTGGAACCTACTAATTGGAAAAACTCTTAATGACAAATATGGATGCCCTTGGTTAACCCCTTTGGTGAACCCAATAGCTAATGAGAATTATCATAGTGACGGAAGTCCAGACTCCGAAGGACAACCGAGTATTAGTGGCCAAACCTCAAATGCAATGCGTGTGCAGGAACATCGAAGTAGTAAGTACATACAAATGGCTAGCAAGAAGATGGTGGGTGTCTTTATAAGTGTATGGATGAAAAGGGAGTTGCTCGACAGATACAGCATAGCAGGAGTTAGAGTTTGTTCAGTGGCTTGTGGTATCATGGGTTACTTAGGAAACAAAGGATCAGTTTCTGTCAGTATGTCAATTGATGGAACAAGTTTTTGCTTCTTAGCAGCTCACTTAGCATCAGGCGAGAAGAAAGGTGATGAAGGGAGAAGGAATCACCAGGTGTCGGAAATCTTTAGGCGTACATATTTCCCACGCATCCAAGAAGATGGCAATCATCTTCTTCCACTTACCATTTTAGGGCATGAGTAAGTAAAGCCTCCAGCATAAATAAATGAACAAATCTAAGAAGGAAGAATATCAATGACTTGTCAAGTGCATCAGAAATTTTGACAGCATATTGAAAAATTCACCTGGAATTCAAGATTGGTCCTAATATCCTGATTACCATAAGTTCAGATCCTGATCCTTAGTGAAATAAATGCCACATTCCCACCTACACTCACCAGTGGTTCCACCTTGACTTGTTGGTAACCACATTATTTATCATCAAGAACATAAAAGAAAGAGGAAGTCAGAAACCTATGTTTATTTTAATCAACATATAGGGGAAAAAAGAAATGGTCAAAATAAACTAACAGAATCAAGTAATTTCAAGAATTCTTATGACAAAATATTTCTTTGTAGAGCAGTCGAATATTCTGGTTCGGAGATCTCAACTACAGACTATATTTAGAAGACAACTTGGCTAGGCACTTGATAAGACAGCAAGATTGGACAGCATTGCAGAAATTTGATCAGTTACAGAGGGAACTAGGTGATGGTGGCGTATTCCAGGGTTGGAGAGAGGGAAACATAGAATTTGCACCAACATACAAGTATTCTTCCTCAAACTGCAATAGATATTC
>CAVNYN010287700.1:8116-32233 GCA_963692815.1 Nyctanthes arbor-tristis | reverse complement strand
AAACAATGGGGGAGGTAATGTTTAGGGGTAATACTGTCATGAATGGTTATTTGAAAGACATAAAAGCAACGGAGGATGCTTTTAAAGGAGGCTGGTTTTGGAGCGGGGACTTAGGCATAAAACATTCTGATGGTTACATAGAACTAAAAGATCGTGCAAAGGATATAATCATTTCCGGAGGAGAAAATATAAGTACTATTGAAGTGGAGTCGGTAATTTTCAGTCATCCAGCAGTTTTTGAGGCTGCTATTGTTGGGAGACCTGATGATTACTGGGGTGAGACAGTTTGTGCTTTTGTGAAACTTAAGGATGGTTCTAAGGTAAGTGCAGATGACATTATTAAGTATTGTCGTGACCGCTTACCACATTACATGGCACCTCGAACAGTAGTTTTCGAGGATTTGCCTAAAACCTCAACTGGCAAGACGCAGAAATTCGTTCTCAGGCAGAAAGCCAAAGCCATGGGGAGCCTTTCAAGAAGCAGCAAACTATAGAATTTCTAGGATGGAATGCCTAATACATGAGAATCTCTCAAGCTAGTAATAATAAATCATTTGCTAAAAGATGTTGAGAAGCCTGTATTTGCTATTATATTTGTGAAGATGAGATGGAATTTATAGATTTCAACTTGTGCAAATCTTCTCTCTGAGATGCATTTCCTGCTGGGAACTCAGCCTTTTTGAATGTCAACAGACGTCAGGCATGGTCAAGCCTGCCTTCGACATGGCTCATACAGAACCAGGCTATGTAAGCCTGCAGCCAGTAGCTTTTTAAATTTCAGCTTTCTGATGTCCATATGCCAAGTGATTCACTTTAAATTTTACTAATGTGAGATGTGCTTTCAAAATAGCAACTTCATTTTACTTGAGGAAAATGTGGACAACACAGGATGGAATCAGCACAAAAGTTAACTGACGATGAAGAAATAATTGCGGCTTGTATTCAGTAATTATTTCCGAGACCAAGATACAGAAACTGTGAGTACAACAAATTAATGTATATCAATGAGATCTTGATATATTTTGGAGAATATACAACGAAACTATACTAATTCTGAATATTGTACAAATATATGCGAAGTGATTCTTCTTTCGGTGCACATGAAAGAAACATATGAAGAATATATGTCAGACAGAAGATGACCAGCTTTTCCACTTTTGTTGTTCTTTGATGGACCTTGATGTGGCAACAGCCATTTTGGCTTCATTACTGAACTTCTCAAATCAAAATTCTAGGATCTGATCATCCTATATCAGTCGGAATAGAAACACTTACGAACCTGCATATAGTAAGCAAATGAATTTGAAGTGGATATCGTAGAGTTTGTACAGAAAATGGAACAGTTATTCTCCTAGTGGGGTAGTGATGTTTTACTTCACAATGAGAAGAGCTAGTGAGATCATTTATATCATTGATTCTGAAGCCAAAAACCCTTTAGGCCCGTTTGGTAGGACAGATAAGACAGCGTTGGGCGGTATTAAAGAAGTTACAGATAAAGGATAGATGAGACTGTGTACCAAACATTCACTTACAGATAAAGGATTGAATTGCTAACCTTCTATCAGGAATTCAAGTGATACGTGCCATTGATCCTGCAGACTGATTAGGACAGACAACTAAAGAAGAATCCACTACGATTGCAGTGTTGATTTCATGTATCGGAGGGCAGATCTTAACATGGCTCTAGCTTTTCTATCTGGGGTACATCCAGAAAGAAGCATTTCTTCATAAACACTGGGTACCTATAATGTGCAGGATTAACCGAGTTAGATTGAAGTATGAAATAGTAATCAACCGAGTTGGATTTGAGTACATGAAAAAATAATAAATCAGCTAAAATCCTACATAATTCACAACTCTTCTCAAGAAATGATACCAGTCACAATTATGTTATCGTGAAGGTGACAAGTTCAAGATACAGCACCGCACATAAAGTCCAGCGCTAATATTTAATATCTGTTAATCAGATGGTCCGTAGTAATAAAAGTTCTATTTGGTGAAAAAATAGTTGACAACTGACTTTGTTAAAAGTGGACTTCTAGGAAATGTGTGGTTAGAAAGTAGTATGGGAAAATGTAAAAACTGATTTCTTGAAATAATGTGTGGATAAGATAAATGCCGCAAAAAAATGGATTCTTGAAATAGCATCTCCATACACGCCCTAACATCTCCTACTAACTGATTTTTCAAGAAAAAGAATCTGTTAGTGTACAAAGACATATCAGTTATGCGACTGCATATCCATTATTTGAGTCTCCAACAATTATTTGGGGGTAACATATCTGATTACTTATGGAAAAATATGAAGGCTAGCATCATGCTTGTTAAAGTAATGGGAGACAATGTGTTCAATACAAAGATATCAAACCTATGTTTTTTATTCTCTTTGTAATTTAGTTTGAATATAGAAAGAAAATATAAATCAACTGGAATTTGAATGAAGAAATTATAAGAACCATTGTTTCCAGATAGCTGAATTCTTCCATTTCCTAAACAACTGTCCCAATGGATGGAAGAAGCACTTCAAGGTATAAATACTAAAACAAACATGCAACTCTGAGACCTCACAGCCCAGGCACAGAAACACAATTTTCACTCTACCATGCAGATAATAGCTCACTGTGTGAGCCTCACACTAGGGCCATGCTATGCCAAAAGTGAGAGAAACCTCATCCCTTTCCACGCGGACAACTCTAATTGAAGATTCAAATAGAACTGAAGTATCTGACGGTTCTTTAGTTCGGAATTTTTGTGAAGATGAAGAGCTAATTAACCTGTAAATAACTTGGACATAGAGATAAGGCTGAAGATCTACCAATGAAAAATATGGTTATTGCCAACTAAGTCTTAAATCAATCTTTAAATGTGCCTTGAAAACTGTCTTGAGATACTTCTGAAATCATGTTTTCATCATTCACTTGAACCCATTCTAAATACTTTTAGAGAATATCAAGCACGAGAAGCTCTAGATAGTTTGGTTCATATATTTTAGAAGTTTTCGAGTTAGTTTAGCATGAATTTATTTCTTTAGAACTAATATAAGCCTTGTGATAACGAAGACCTTTTCGCTCAGCAACATAAGTTCTGAAGGCAAGCAATATGTTCTGCTCTTCATTATACAAGAATGATTACAAGTATAAACGTTGAAATTGAATTGAAAGAAGGGCATGAAACCCCAAAGTCATAAAAGAAGTTTCTTTTTGCGAAGCACATTATTCGGAGAGTTTAACTGATAGCTCTAGTAGCTAAGACATTCCAATCTCATATCATTGAGTAGAGTTATCTGCACTCTGTAGCAAATTTAACAGGCAAGAAAGGATGTGAATGCCAAACATAATTATGTTTGACATCCTGAATACAGGAAAAGACGATCTATAACATAATGATTATTTATGTAACTTGGCAATTTTGACAATCATTCAGCATTGAAAGATACAGTTCATAACGCATTTAGTAGTCATGATAATCTTGGCCCATATTACTTTAGATTAGATGTCTTCTTGGTTATCGGTATATTTGCCCATTACTCATGCATGAATTACTTAATTTATCTTTTACCAGTCATGAAAATAACAAAGAAGAGTAGACGTTTGGATCGCAGAAGCTGAAATGAGCAAAAGAAAGTTAACAAGGGAGCATAAGATTGAATGGGACCTTCACCGCCGCCACCCCAAAAAAAAAAAAAAAATGCTGCTTAAAGTTGATGTAAATGATAGAGTTCAGGAAATAACATTACCTTTTCAAACTTCTCTACGCGAATTAACGCTTTCATGAGGGTGGTGTAGGTAACAACATCTGGCTTTAGGTCCTGGGGTCATAGGATAGCA
This sequence comes from Nyctanthes arbor-tristis, assembly GCA_963692815.1. NCBI lineage: Eukaryota > Viridiplantae > Streptophyta > Magnoliopsida > Lamiales > Oleaceae > Nyctanthes > Nyctanthes arbor-tristis. The sequence goes on along the minus strand of CAVNYN010287700.1, from coordinate 28,406 downwards.
TGTTACGTCCATGATAGCAAATTCATTCTATTTAAAATAAAATTTGGTCAAATTAATCACATCCAGATATCTAGTGGGACCTACATGTACTACACCCAAACCTCCACCCCTCATTTTCATTAAATCTATTTCTATTGTCTAAATCAGATACAACTGTACATCATCCAAATTTACATAAATAAAACTTAATATGCATGCTCACGTTTTCTGTCATGTACTGTAACACAGCAAATGCTTCAGCATCCCTCCTGTCCTCACCGAATGCATTGATCAGTGAATTGAGAGCTAATAAGCTAGGTCTTAGACCATCTCCTCTCATGACTCTAAATGCATTTACCGCTTGCTCTGATAATCCCTGCAAAGAAATTAAATCAGGATAATATCAAATGCATGTTCAACAACAAATTTAAACCATCATATAATAAGCCATGGTTTTTACATGGTTAATGCAGGAAATTCAAAATATAGTAGGGCAACAAGTAGTTAAGATGATAATGAAAACAATGAGAATTCTTTAACAGCATGTTTGGCTAAGCTGAGAAGATAGAAGTAACTTTTTCCATGAGAAATATGCCTTTAAAGTAGCTTTGCAGCTCAACCAAACATTAATTAGTCATTAGTTTCACAAAGACACCATGCAAGGTTTAACTGAAGTACAGAACATCTACCCTCTGTGCATAGGCATTGATTAGTGCATTATACATGGTGGAGGATGGTTTCAACCCGGCAGATTTCATCACCTCCAGGCACTCAATTGCATCATTAAATCTCCCTGATTTTCCATATATATCAATGAGGGTCGTGTAAGTGACAACGTTGGGTATTAGTCCCTGACTCTGCATCTTCCCTAACAATTGCTTCACATCATTCCACCTCTCTTGCTCCCCAAAAGAATTGATCATTATATTGTATGTCGTGTTGCAAGGCAAACACCCACTTTCTTGCATTTCCTTGAACAATTCCTCTGCCCTGTTGTGGTGCCCTTGTTTACAATGGCAATCTATAAGCGTATTCCACGTCACAGTGTCAGGTTCAATCCCTTCCACTTTCATCCTGTCCAACGTAGCCATCATGTGATCAAGACAATTATATTTCCCAAATGTATCCATCATCACGTTATAAAACTGCCTATCGGGAATTACTCTACAGTTCTTCATCTCTTTAAGCACCTGAAATGATCTTTGCCACTCTCCCCTATCCCTATAACTAGCTAAGATCCTGCTAAAAACATAAGAATTTGGCTTCACGTCTTTCATTTCCATTTCCTTTAACACAATCCGTGCACTCTCCCACCTTCCTGCATTTGCATATGCATCAATAAGCAAACTATACGTCTGCTCATCAGGCAAAACCCCCGTCTCTTCCATCTCAGAGACAACATATTCTGCATCCTTCAAAGCCCCAACCTTCACATACCCTCTCAAAAGCGCATTATAAGCTCTTGTTCTCGGTTTCAGGCCACCTTCCTTCAATTCTTCAAAAACTGCCTCAGCCTCCTCAATCCTCCCCAAATTTCCTAATTCATTCACCACCGTGACAAGCGTGCTTGTCTTTGGACTCAACCCGTTCCCTTGAAACTCCCCTAAAAAGTATAAAGCCCGGTTAAGGTCCCGAGCTTTAGCAAACCCCACAATTATATCGTTTAACAACAGCCCATCTAATTCGATCTTATCAGCCTTTATTTCATTGTACAATTTCTCCAGTATACCAACATCTACACTATTATTCCGAGTAAGTGACTGAATAATCAAACTGTAGTTCACAAAATCCGATTGATAACCATCATTCCTCATTCTTTGCATCAAATTCAAAGCCTTCTCGAGATCACCATTACGCGCGCAAGCTCCAATTAGTGCATTATAAGTTAATGGAGTTAGAGTCTGACGCTGCGACAAAAGGAAAGCTTCGTAGAGCTTCTCGGAGCGGCCGAGCGCGTGAATGAGAATGGAGTAGAGGAGTTCATACGAAAAGCAAAGATTGTGCTTTTGAAGCCAAGTGACCAAAGAATATGCAGTGGATATCGAAGAAGAGGAAGAGGAGAGTGATTTAATAAGAGAATGCCACAGTGGTGCTGGAACAGCACGGTACAACTCAGCGAGTCGGAGCTCCGTCGGGTCGAGTCTGGTTGGCGGGTCGGGCTCAGGAGAAGAGACGTACTGGGAGGAGGAGAGGAAATTGAGAAGGGGAGTGAAGTCGTATTGAGGGTTTGGAAGTGAAGCGACGTCGTACGGGTCGTCTTCTAATTCTTCATATTCGTGGCTGGTGGAATTCAGTTGGTGGTGGGTAGTGGTGGAAGAGGCGGAAGAATGTGCGGCAAATACCGGAGTGCGGAGAAGAAGAAGAAGGTGGTGCTGGTTCTGGCGACTAAAGAACGGCGGAGGTGGGAAGTGCGGTGGCGGGGAGCGGAGGCGGAGTGGCGGGGGAAGCAAGAGCGTGCTCATTTTCTGGTGGGGAGTCCGTGGGAAGGCAGTTACCAAATATCTCTCGTTTTCCGAGGGAGAAAGGATTCACATCCAATATCGTTTAACTAATCTTGGCTAATTAACGAGTTAAACGTTCCAATACCATTGATTCATCATTCTTCAAAATGTCAATATTTACTCCAGTCTTGTTGATTCATCAAACTTCAAAGTATCAAGATTTACTCAGTCACGTTCCTTATTTACTCGTTAAATTTTCGTTACATTCTTTAGGTGAAGCCTATGACAACGTGGGTAACAGAGTGTATATGTGTCTGTTAAATATGTCAATTATACATCTTGACCCGTCACATCATTAATCCGGCCCAAGACATAATCAAATCTACCTCATTCCCATGTCCCCAAAATCAACCGTTATCCCAAATTCTTAACCCTAGCGACACTCTATCCATCTCCAACATTCATCTCCCGAGAATCAAAATGATTAACAAGGTCGTCGAATTGCAGATGCTTTTGTCATTATTTGATTCCTTGATGTTTGACGACCGAGCTAATCGTTCAATAGTTAACCAACACATTATATTTCCGACACCAAAATTAGTGGTGGCGCAGTGGTTGAAGGCTCCAATTTAAGGAAGGAGGTTCTGTCGAACCATATCTATCTATCTCTTAGTTTTTCTCCGTTCGCCTATCTACCCTTCTAAAAAAATATATATATTTTTCTTTGCTAATTTTTAACTGAAATGATTAAGGGTGTATATGAAGTAGATCTTTTGAGTGTTAATTTTTTGAAAAGCGATTTTTTTTAAAGGAGAATGTAGAGTTAAAAAGTAGTATGAGGAATTGTGAAAAATATTTTTTAAAGAATGTGTAATTGAAAATGAATTGACACAAAAATTGAAAAGAGTTGATTATAAACAAATCTACTTCTAACATGAGTAATGATATATGGTAATAGTTCAGTACCAATTCATGTAGTATTAAATGTTAAATGATATATATAATAGTAAATTATATTAAGTTCATATGTGCATGTTGTTAACTCAACTCATCATTTAATGTCACATATATTGCTACACATTAGTACTTGATATATACTAGTAATACGTGCTACTAAATATTATTCTTAGATTTATAGATTAACAAATTAACACAGAATTATTTAATAGATTAAAAATGTCACTTGTTGATCTCATATTCCCATCACTTCTTAAAATGAGTAATTAAAACATGCATTGCACGTTATATGATAACATCTAATGTAAGATACAGAAACTTAGTACAATAAAACAAATAATTTTATACCATTTGGTCTCTATGCTTGTTCATAATATTTAAATATATTTAAATTTATAGTATGATTATTGCATGCAATAAAAAGATTTATAATCATTTATTATTTTTTATAAAGTATTATTTAAATAATACATTTACGAAATATTACTTTGAAGAGATGATGTATGTTTGCTTTGTTTAAAATTGACCACAATAAACAATAAATATAAATTATAGAATTGAAATTAAATAATAGACTAATCGAAATTAAGGAATTAAACAATATTGGGTAAGAAGTAAAATAGAATCTGATATTAAAAATTTTCAAATAGGAGTTACAATTTATCACACTATTTGTTTCAAAAGAGGTTTGTGATAAGAATTACAATTACAATTTCAAAACTTTTTATTGAAATAATTGTTAAAATTAAAATTAATCACAATAAATACTACACTAAAAATTAATCTTGAAATTGAATTGAAATTAAACACAATAAAGACTAAAGATTTTAATCTTGATATTGGAATTAAATAGTACACTAAAAATTATTAAATAATTATTTGTGTATTTTGCTAAAGAAAAACATGTTTCTTGAGAAATTATATTTGTGCTAAACTAAAATAATTAAATAATTATTTGTATTCATGCCTAATGGTATTTTATTGTTTTGAATCATATTTATTAAGTTTCACATTATTTTAACTTCGACATATAAGTTTTTAAAGATGTAATGTAATAACTAAAAGTATTAGTTTGAAGGCTAACATATGTTAGCTTAATTAATTAATTTGTATTTAATATTATAATTAATGAATTGATATAATAAACGAGGAATAATAATTAGAAAGTAAGGGCAAATTGGAAATTAAAATAAAAGAGTAGGGAAAAAGGTGGAATCTAAATGTTTTACAAAGATTCTACATTTTATATATTAATGATTATTGTTTGAATGGCTGCCGAAAGAAAAAAAAAAAGAAAAGAAGAGAGGAAGAAGAAAAATTATTGATTGAATACCGTTGACATATGAGTTTTTAAAAGTTTCAACTATGCAACTAACATTATCAAGCATATATTAGATCATTCCATTTATTTATCATTAATCGTAAAGAGGTTGTTGACAAAATTTCACATTAAGTTAAATTTTTTTTTTGTCACTATACACATTGTAACTTTTTTGTATTCTTACCAGATGTCAATTTAAGATTTTAATTCCAATCATTATTACAATATAATTTTATTTCATTTCATTTAAATGGTTGCTAAATGGATCCTAGCATAAATGATTTTTTTTTTTTTTGAAACTAGTATAAATGATAAAATTCATATTTTTTGTTACAAAGGGGATGGGGGAGGGGTATTGTGGGGATTCGAATTCGGGTAATCCCTGTAAGGAGTTAGGCCCTTAACTACATGGGCTAACCCCTTGATTCCAATAAAATTCATATTTAAATGAACAATTTTGAATTTTTTTATGACGTTTTGCTAGTTCAGATTTAAAGGTTGTAGATGAAAGTGCAAACAAATGTAAAGATTTGGACCTTTGATGTAATTAAATTCAGGTCAATTCCTGTCAATTCGAAACGTTGGAGGGCTGCTTTTGCAATAACAATAACTTTATATGAAATGAAAGTTTACTTCGCTAATACCCTAATTCGAGAACCCCAATTCCGCCCGTGGCCAATGTTTTCCCGGTGCTGAACTGCATTCCTGCGAGCTTAAGCTAGCTAATCACCATGGGAGGTTCTCGAGTTCAAGTTAACAAGCCGCACAAGACTAGATTTGCTTCCAAATCTTCCCGTAACGTCCACAAAATTTCGCAAAAAGGTGATTCTTTTAGAGTTTTGGTTGTGTAGAATTTCGAGTTACAAGCTCGGAAGTCTGATACATCTGTGTCTTTTACAGACAAGAGTAGAATTGCAAAATGTGAGCGCAATGTTGCAAAAGGAGCCAAAGCTGCTCGCCTGCAGCGTAACAAAATGGTAATTTTTTTTTTCTTTTTTAAAGTTTCTATTGGCTACTGGGAATAGCTGTATAGACTTCATTATTTGGTGTAGAATTTTTGCATTAGTAGAGCTGTATAACTTACGGAAACTATTGGATTAAGGTCTTGAATAGAACTTTGTAACGTGTAGATAAGGGAGCAGAAGAGAGCTGCAATATTGAAAGAGAAAAGGGCATCATCTGGTTCGAAAAGTCCTCCTCGTGTCATCGTAAGCGCCTTTTGCTTACCCTGTCGATGACTGGTTTAACATCCAAAGAAAAGAAACTAAAGGTTTAGTTTCTTTCTGCTCTGAAATAATATATAGGTACTTTTTGGACTCTCTGCTTCTGTGAACTTGAATTCCCTTGAAGAAGAAATTCTGGAATTGCTTGCCGGAGATGAGAGTAATACTACATATCCAGCTGTTGCTTCTGCGGAGTACAAGCTGAGAGCCACGGTATGCTAATATGTATAGATAATTTACTTTGAGCAGTAAAATTTTTTACGCCACTTGCATCGAGTTAGCCTAGCTTTTAGCGGTTATTAGCACTTGTTTGTCCTGCCTCAAGTTAAGAAATTTATGTCTATTAGTTTTGGTGTAACTTTGTCTGTTCGTCATCTAATTTAGGAGTCTGCCTTTTCATGTTCCTTAACTGTATTGAAATTCTATAGATGTTTGGTGGCAGCTGAATGTTAATGGCTCAGCCTATTGAATTGTTGGAAAGCTAGCTGAGAGCCGTGTTAACATATTTAGCAACTGCATTGTGACAGAGGCTGCTCAGCTGATATTTAGAAGTTCTTTCTCAATTTAGCTTGACAGGAAAAAATATGATCATAATCATTACATTTTTTTTTTTTAAATTTAATTTTGGAAGCATACTGTTTACTGAAATGTATTCTTGACTAATGGACCAGTACTTGTAAGAATGGGTTTTAGATAAAAACATGACATACATTGTGTTCTGGTGCATTCTATTTCCTTGTTAATTAGTAAATGTACTCGTTGGATCTTCTTTTGTACTCGTTGGATCTTCTTTTGTTTTTAACATAAATTGGAACGTATCTAACTGAGATTGTCTCCTACAGGTCTTGAAAGCACCTCATGGTGATTTATTGGCATGCATGGAAATGGCTAAGGTAAATTGCTCGTCAATGGAGTTTGAAGGATGTGTTTGCGTATTTAAGCACCATAAAGGTCTCATGGAAAATCCTACCTGGTGTTATTGTCACTTCTTTCTGTAGGTCGCTGATTTGATTGCTTTTGTAGCATCTCCGGCATCTTTATGTGAAGATGGTAATGATCATTTTATTGATTCATTTGGATCTCAATGCCTTTCTGTGTTCAGAACTCTTGGTTTACCAAGCACTGTGGTGCTTATCTGCGTAAGCATTCTCTGCACAGTTTCTTGTATTCTTTCAAGTTCCCTATTTTTGTGTTTTACTGAAAAGATATAAATTGGACTTGGGTTAAAAAATATACATGTCTTTAGGATCTACCTAATGATCTGAAGAAGAAAAATGACTTGAAGAAGATGTGCGCTTCTAGCCTTGCTTCCGAATTTCCGGAGGATTGTGAATTTTATCCTGTAGACACAAAGGATGAGTTGCATAAGGTAATTTCATTACTAACTCTAGTTAGGGGCTTTTCACTAAATTAAGTAATTTAGTATGTCGTTCATTATACATATTTCATCCTGAGATCACCCGGTCTGATGCATTCTAATTGTTGTTCTTTTCTTTCACATGTCCTAGTTCATGCGAGTCTTCAAGGAGCAAAGGCTTACAGCTCCGCATTGGCGAAACCAGCGACCTTACCTTATGTCCCAAAAGGTAATTTGGCAATCGAACCAAATTCTTGTCTAAGTTGGTATAGTAAAATATGAATGTAACCTTTTTGTCCTACTCGTCCAACTTTTTGATGGCCTTTTTCTTCATTGATGATCTTCATTCTTCCAACCTCTTCTGTGACGCATTAGAACACGTATGCTGTCAGATATCTTCATTACTGAATTGTCCATCTTTCCAGTCCTTTCAAACTCCTTGATCCCTCCTCTCGGAGTTATATGCTTGATATTTCATTAAGTCTTGGTGAATCTATTTATATTTAATGTTTTATGATGTTTAAAAATTCTTGATACCAGAACCAAGCTTTTTGCCATGGGGATTTTGCCCATATTATTTACTATTTCTATTTTAGAATACAAATTGAATTGGTGGGGATTTGTATAGTACATGTGGTCCCTCAAAAAAGGCGGATAGAAATGGTTTGGCTTATTGTTCTTTGAAATATAAACAGAAAAAATGACTGCCCTGCCATACTTGCTAAAGCAACTTGGGAACCCGATTCTAGATTAGTGCTCTGAGACCTGAGACGCTGTTCCCAATTCCAACTGTCACCAGTAACCTGGCAACATGGCTGCATATACTGCAAACAGTAAATTAGATTAATGCTAAGGAGCTCCAAAAGTTTGGCACTTATATGTTAGTTCATGCTATTACGGAACTTAGAGACCTCGATAAATGACTTAAAGAAACAAGCAACGCAAAAGCAGCTGGCAAAAATTGTGAAAGTGCTTTCTATTTCATTTTCTTTTCTGTGCGTAGAATGCATCATCCCACTAGAACATTGTTGCACCACAGGTTGATATTGAAGCCGATGATTGCAGTTCAGGAAATTGTACCCTTGTCCTCACTGGTTATATTCGTGCTCATGGTCTCTCAGTGAACCAGCTGGTAATTTATGTAGCCTTTAATTGATTTTAGTGTGTGTAAACTGTTTGAGTGTCTAAATTATCTCGGATCAGGTCCATGTTTCTGGTGCAGGGGACTTTCAGTTGTCCAAAATTGAACTACTTAAGGATCCCTGCCCTTTGAATGCAAGAAAAGGAGAGGATTTAATGGAGTCAGATGACACAAACATACAGGTAGGCCATGTCCACAATGTTAGTAAAATATAGGTATAAGGAATACTTATTAACTCATCAGAAAATAATGATTCACTGCTACATACCCGATTTTTTGGATCAAGATATTTTTCTTCTTTTTCTTTCATATTTTTTTTTTTTTTGAAGGAAGATATTTTTCTTCTTAAAGTTGCATTCTGTTTAAATTTCTGTGTATCTGGAATTGTTTCTAAATCCTCTAATAATCTTGTATGGAGATCCCTACAGGCATGGCCAAAAATACACATTATAGCCATGAAGCTAAGATGAGTTTAGCTTATTTTGGTGTGTTCTCATTTATTTTCTTGCTATTTTGTTTTAAATCTATAACTTCTCCAATCCCAGTAGCTTCCCATTCTTTTATGAAATTTCAAGTATAAATAAGATTACTATTACTTGAACTATGAAAAATATGAGATTTTATCTTAGTGCTGTCACACAATTCAATTATAGAATGTTTACAAACCAGGTTTGTTCCCCCATCTCTCTGATTCCTTATTGTGCTGATGAAAGAACTATCAGGGCGCAAATATTTTTAATTAATGTATTTTAAAAATTGTTAAACTTGTAGTGAAGCTTAACTGGTTTTACCTAGAATCTGGCTTTTCGGTATGCCAAATGTGGTGATGGTTTAGTTGATGCCAAAGCAAAATATGGAACCTGATTACTTTACCCAGATGACAATAGTTCTAGAAGGTCTCTTCTGAGTGACATGAGAAATGAAAATTGATGTTCTCTGCAACGCTTCATTTGAGTGTTCTGTTTTCCTGTTGGGTAGTATATATCTTTTCTTATATATATTCTTTTGTTTATGGGTGGGGGTGGGGAGTTTAGAGAGTACGTTATAGTTATGCATTCCGGTTTACTTATTAGTTTATGAACTATCTTAATTTAACTTCCAGAATTTAGCCCGTAACTTCTAACATCTAGAAAAACTGAATAAACCATGTAAATATTCGAATGCTATCGAGACCTTTCTGCATGCTTTACTGACAGCATTTGATTGTTCAATTATACATTAATCTTCCTATTTTTTTAATCACAATGCAGGTCCTGCATTGCTTTGTCCCAGATCCAATGAAGCAAGAGTCTTTAATTTTTTTTAATCACAAGACCTTTCTGCATGCTTTACTGACAGCATTTGATTGTTCAATTATACATTAATCTTCCTATTTTTTTTAATCACAATGCAGGTCCTGCATTGCTTTGTCCCAGATCCAATGAAGCAAGAGTCTTTAATTGTTGAAAATATCCCTGATCCGTTGGCGGGGGAGCAGGTAAATATTGATTCATTTATTTTTTATGTCCACCTTCTAGACAATTCAGGTGTTGGTTAGCCTTTATGCTCTGTAAAATTTGCAGTGTTTGTACTATTCAATTCCAGACCCTATTTGGCGTAGTATGAAAAGGCGGAAGTGGGTATTGATGTGGTTTTCTTTCGTGAGGTGAGGCTTACGCCTCAATTGTGCCTCGAAGTGATTAAGGTGTAAGACTCACCACAAACCGAATAAAATTTCAAAATATTGTAAATTAAAATAAGATAGCCTATTTCATCAATCAAAGTTTACTTAAATACTAATAGTCCATATCTACTTTACGCCATGAAGTAGAGTTAAAAAATTACATATTCAGAAAATAAAAATCGACGAAATTTTTAGGAAAGCTGTGATCTGATCATCATCACTGCTATTAGTAGTATTATCCATGAAATTATCATTATATCTAATCCCTCTACCATCTTCATATTCACTATTAACATCTATACTCTCATCTTCCTCGTCATCTAAGTTCAACTTCCCCTCCGACCCCCGGGGGGGGATTGATATTTTCTTTGCGCAAGTTTAGAAATTACGAGTAAAAAGAGCATAAATAAAAGAATTAACTTTGTAATTTTTATCACCCAAATGTTGTGGCATTTTATCTTTGAGGTTTTCAATACGTTAATAAATTAGATGACCTACAAAGAAAAAATAAAAATAGTTGGGTTTCAATAAGGAAATATTCTGCAAATTTAGACTGATAACATCTAATGAAGTGGTTGCTATGAGCGCCTTGAGGCGTGAGCCTCATTCAATGAGGCGCATGCCTCAAAAATAGTTCGAGAATTTGAGTCTCAGGGCGAAAAGCACGTTCAGGCGTATAATGCGGATCTCGAGGAGGGATTTAGCACCATCTTTTTATGCCATGCTATTTGGTTAGGATTTAGTTTGTTATAATTATGGTGATTGATAAATTGTCGTGGTACTTTTCTATGCAGTTCAGGCCCTACTTGGTTAATTTCTAGTTTGTTTTGTTTGAACTTGAGCTTCACGTGACAATTTTTGGTCATTAATAAATTATTTCTGTTTTGCGCATGATAACATGCTATCCAGCTAACTCAACTAGCTCAGTTCGATTACTGCTATTCATTCTAAATTTTGCTAAATTGCTTCTTTGGAAATTATTCATTGTTATTGATAGTTATATTTTCACTAGACATGGCCAACAGAGGAAGAAATGGCTGAAGCTGACAAAAATAACACTGGAAAAAAACAGAAACAGAAGAGACTTCCTTGGGGAACTTCGGACTACCAGGTATCGTCCTTGTCTGCATTCTTTTATAGTCTGTTCGTCTCTTTTCGTTCTTTCATCTGTGCATATTGTTGATAAAAAATGAGTCGTTTTATTAAGGTAATTTATTTATGGTATGATTACTTTTCGTTGAAACTTATGCAGGCCGCATGGATTGTGGATGATTCTGATGACGGTGGTGGTGATAGCGACGATGATGAAGATGAGGGTATGGTGTTGGATGATACAGAGAACAGTCATCCTACCCAGAAGCACAAAGATGAATTTGAGCTTGATGATGACCAGGGCTCCCTGTTTTTGAGAGAATCTGACGAAGAAACAGAAACAGGTTCTGTGATGATGGTGAGTCTTGAATACGCATGTCTACCCTCATGCTAACATGTTGGTTTGAAATAATGTGCCTTCAGGGATCAACAGAATTTTAGCTGAATATCATATAATCTTAGTGAAGCCTATGCCTATCTGTATGAAGATTTGTTCACCTTTTTTTGGTTTTTTTGGTTTTTGGGGGGGGGAGGGGGGGCATCTTGAAGAGATGATACCCAATTTGTTGGCTAGATTCCATTTAGGAGAAGCTTCATGGTCCGTGAAATTATCCTCCATGGTTGTGGTTGTTGATTATATCACTTGTATTTGTGGCTTTTGCTGCTATTTATAATTTCAGTAGAATGCTAACCGTTAACGTTCATTTTGTGTTAATGCTGATATAGATGAGATTTGACATTGAATTTTGTGTAGATCACTTGAATTAAGTAATTAATAAAGTTCATGTTTTCCCTTGGAAGGGCATACACATTCCTCTTTTAGCAAAATGTTTCTATTTTAGACTGAATTTGGTCAAACTCATCACATACATATTTTGGATCATATTTTATGAGACCCACCGTGTACTACACAAATCTCCAGCATACATTCTCATAAAAATCTATTTCTAGTTTGAAATAGAAATAATTTGCTATAGGTGACTTTTGAAAATTTTTATGCAACTCCTTTTGTTCCAAACATGCTCTCATTTGTGAATTCTGTGTTCTGAGTTAAAGAATGCTGTTTTGTTTTGCAGGAAGGCGATAACTTAACTAAAGAACAGATAGAGGAACAAATTCGAAAAATTAAAGAACAACACGCCGAAGACGAGGGTACTTTTCTATATATTAAGGCTTGTTCTTTCTGGCTTCTTTTTAACTAAAAAGCTGGTCAAGTGAACTTAAATATCAACCACATTTTCATTATAACCAAAAAAAAAAAAAAAAAACACTTCGCCGTGCATTCTCCAAAAATCACTTCTCAAAAGATCACTTCCAAAAAGCTACAAAGAACAAGCTATTAGCATGGTTACCACACCTTGATTGTAATTGTTGACTGGTAGAAGTTAATTGTGTGTGTGTTTTGTTAAATCACATGGATATATAAACAATATTGGAGATGCCACTGTAGAGGGTGACTTTAAAGATAGGTTCATTCCTTCCTTTATTAGAGATGATTTAACTTATATCGAAAGATCTTGATGTGAATTAGGGTTTTTTATGATATTGGACTTAGATCGCCCTCTTGTTTAAGAAATATGAGAATACCCTGTCCCGCAAACGCTGTGGTTCTGTTCATTTAGGTTTTAAAAAATTTTTAGTAGTCTTTTCTGCAATTGTAATTGTTCACTATCATTAGGGTGCTCTAATGGTTTTTTGTTGCAAAAATTCAGAATTTCCAGATGAAGTAGATACCCCATTGGATGTCCCTGCTCGAAAGCGATTTGCTAGGTACAGAGGGGTCAAGTCTTTCAGAACGTCTTCTTGGGACCCCAAAGTATGTTTTTGCTTTTATGAGGAACAGATTTTGATAAGTAGTCGATAAGAGTTTAACTGAACACCTTGCATATGATTTCCAGGAATCTCTTCCTCCAGAATATGCTAGGATTTTTGCATTTGATAATTTTACAAGAACACAGAAGCATGTTCTTGCCAAAGCGCATGATATGGAGCAAGAGGCCGGTGACTGTATACCAGCTGGCTCATATGCAAGAATTTATATCAAGGAAGTGCCAAGTGGTGTTGTGTCTAAGTTATGCACTTTGTCTAAGATAATGCCGGTCATATCCTCTGGTCTTTTGCAGCATGAGTCTAAAGTATCTGTCCTTCATTTCAGGTACAACGGTTTTCACCCTTCCTCTTTCTTGTCAGCCTTCGTTATGCTTGACAAAAGTTTCTTTGGGTGGTTTGCAGCATCAGGAAACATGATACATATAATGCCCCAATTAAAGCCAAAGAAGAACTCCTGTTCCATGTTGGCTTTCGCCAGTTTTTATCAAGGTTCTTTTCTTCCTACGATCCTACTATCTTTTATTATTATTTTAAATGACTCCTTGATGTTCGCTTTCTGAACTGTTTTCATCCTTTTTTTTGTCGCTCAGGCCAATTTTTTCTTCAGATAATATCAATTCTGACAAGAACAAAATGGAAAGGTTTCTTCATGCTGGCCGGTTTTCAATAGCTTCCATTTACGCTCCAATTTCTTTTCCTTCTCTTCCTTTAGTTGCTTTAAAGAGGGAGGCAGAAAATTCTCTCCCTCTTGTTGCTGCTGTAGGTTCCTTGAAAAGCATAGAGCCAAATAGGATTATCCTCAAGAAAATTATTTTGTCTGGGTAAGAAACTACTTCCTGTCGGTAATTGTAAGTTTACAATTCACACAAACATGTAATTGTGAATTCGTGGAATTAGTAGAGTCAGGTTATACTGAGTTTCTGCTGCATTTTTTTCCAGCTTACTTGCTTCTGCTATAGATACTGACCTGATTATTTGTTGGAAAATTGTATATATAAATGAGTTCCACAATACTTATCTGATGCAGTTACCCTCAACGTGTGTCTAAAAAGAAAGCAACTGTAAGATATATGTTTCATAATCCTGAGGATGTGAAATGGTTCAAGGTAAATATTGCTAACGTTTTAGTGTAATATTGTACTTAATTGTATAGTGCTGAATAAGGATCTGACCATTTCTCTTTCTGTTGGTCTTGATGTTGATTGCAGCCGATTGAAGTTTGGACAAAGTGTGGCCGCCGTGGTCGCGTCAAAGAACCCATTGGGACACATGGTATGTCACTCTTAAATAATTTATCTCAACATTGATTTTCTGTAGAGGCAAATGATGATAAATGCCATATGCCAAATAGTTCACTGATTGTTAGAAAGTTCTATCACACCTTACTTTATTATTATATAGAGAAAATTAGTTCGTCAACTATTACCTCGGCCAGGTTGCATGATTACAAGTTATCTCCCTATCTTTTTCTTCAGGGGCAATGAAATGTGTTTTCAATGGGGTTCTTCAGCAGCATGACACAGTCTGCATGAGTTTATACAAGCGCACGTATCCGAAGTGGCCACAATCCTGGTTCCCACTTCCAAGTGCTTGCCAAAATTAGTTGGGCATCAGAAGCAGACAGTCTCTCGAGCACATTGTGGGAGAAATCGTGTCAAAATGCAAAGGGGAATGAAGCTATGGTTCAGATTTGGTTATTAGGTTGTGTTTTCTGGTTTGGTCTAAATGCAGCTAGCGACACAAGTTCATTTGATTTCTCCTATTCCGGGGAAGCAAAAATTTTGTCTGTATAGTTTATCGTGTTGATAAGCCATTTATGTTTGTGCTTGGTTCGCCATGTTAGATAGGTCTGCATGGTAAAACGGGCTCAATTCTAACTAATTTTTGTTTGATTCCATGATTCTATTTAGTAGAGAGTCCAATATGGTGTACCAACGTGCTTGTTTTTATTTTACCTGAACAACATTTAATGTTGTATTTGTCAACACTTGATTGTTAATTTGTTGGGATAAAATTTTGCTATATTGGTCCATTATTCTCTCGGAACTGTTGAAGGGTCCTACAGGCTATTTCGAGGGGGTGATCACTTTAGGCCATAACCCAGAACCAAATGGGGTAAGTTGGAGTAAAATGATCTCTTGCTATACAACTCAAGATTATTTCACTAAACACGTGGTGGGAGATCAGAAGCCAACTCACATGTGAGTTGTCTAGTAAACTCTCGACTCGTGTGTGTAAACCCACTAGACATATGGCGAGAGATTGAAAATTGGGCAGGAGTATCTAAAAAATTTTATTCTTTTATATATATATATATATATATATATATGAATGCTCTTTTTTTGTTGGAATGGAATATACTTTTTAAAATAGAGGCGGTTAAGAATGCTCTAATATACCTTTTTTTTTAATGGCAGGTTAACATACCTTATTTATTGGGTATAGTTATTAACGAAAAAGAATAATTAAACTCAAATATTTTTTTTGAAAAGAGTATTAAACTCAAATATTAAACAAATGAAATAGTATCATAAATATATTATTTTCCTAATTTATGTGAAAAATAGATGGGACTTAATCATTTTTTTCTGGAACAGGAGGGAGTACTTTTTAATAACGGGGTGTATCAATTGGATTTTTAAATGTTTTGGCCTTTCATTTCATAATTATTATGTAAGATTAGAGTTAGCAAAACTATGTTAGCTCTAAGAAGGTAAATTCTAAATTCCTCTCATTTTGCATCTTGTGACGATTTAATCACCAAGAATAATTTAAAAGCAACATAAAACTAAGCCCCTGTTTGATTTTCTTTATCAAAACACATTATAATTTCATATACTACTGATTTGACTATTGATCTGACAGCTAGTTATTTATAATCATAAATTTTAAACTTCTATTAAATCCACACAACTCATTTCACAAAGCTGATATTTCCAAGTACCTTATAGGAAATTTTAAAATGATTATCATAATTTGTGTGCATTGGAATAATGTAACTTGTCTTGAGGAAAACTCTTCTACTAGATCAAAACGTGTGGTTGGAACGAATCATGGTTTTCTGCCCTCACTATATTGTCACTATTACTGTTTTTAGTTCCATTAATGTTTTAGCACCTTACGTTCTGACTACTTATATAAAAGGATGGTTAAGTTACATGACATGATTCATCTTTATTGTAAAGTTAGCTCTCCTTTGAGTGAGCACGCATTTGAGACGTCATATAAGCATTGGGCGGCATTATTCTGTCAGAAATCTGACATTAAATTATTACTGCTCTTTTGAGTAGAACAACCTCACTTAGTGGATGATTTGAAGAACCACACTTTAGTGGATGATTTGAACTTACAAATAAAAAATTGTCTATTCTTGGTTTATATCAAAAATGTTGAGATGCACATACCTCGCATCCAGGATTTATAGAAGGAGGAGTCGAAACTTGACAACTCCTAACTGAAATACTAAACAAAATTATTTAAAAATATTTTAAAAGGTAAAAAAGAAGATTTTTTCGAAAACGGAAATAGCCGGGGATCAGGGTGGTCACCCCAGCTACGCCCTTCTTGTAATAAGAATTCAATCATGTGATTAAAGTTTGCCTGACTATACTTCTTTATCCGATGATGCAGTGACAAGAGTTGTGGATAAATGATATTCAACACACATATAAAACTATAGCTTTTAATTGTTTATACTATTTATGTGGTGCTATTAGGAGTAGGCCCAAAAAAAAAATAAATAAATAAACAGGTGAACCAAACTGACTGAATCAAAGTCGGTTCGATCGTTTTGTAAGGGGAAAAAACGGAAAAAAAAAAAAAAAACCAGTTAGCCAATTCAAATGAACCAACCGACCGATTGCCTAGCCTAGGTGCTATTATTAATTTGATTCATTAACAATGATACTTATCTTCTCATGTTTGTTTTTGGTATCTATATTTTCTTGGTTTTTAATTGTTTAGAAAGTCTTCCTTAGTAATAATTTATCTATGTTGTAGGATTGTAAAAAGAAGCATATCTCCCTTCAATTCATACGGTAATAAAGTAATAAGTAAGTTGTGCAAATATTACTTGCAAGCTGAATGCAACATTAGGATGTCTTGTTCATTTTTTTCCACGTTGAAACTTTTGAGGCCAATATAATCAATAATTTTATTTTGCCTACACGCATGCATA
Organism: Nyctanthes arbor-tristis; assembly: GCA_963692815.1. Lineage (NCBI taxonomy): Eukaryota > Viridiplantae > Streptophyta > Magnoliopsida > Lamiales > Oleaceae > Nyctanthes > Nyctanthes arbor-tristis. The sequence goes on along the minus strand of CAVNYN010287700.1, from coordinate 11,225 downwards.
TTATTATGCATACATGCATATGTGTCAAACATCTAAATTACAAACATCTCACACTTGTAGCCTAGATGTGTGCCACGTATTTTGCGCATGCATAATAACATATATGCGTGGACAAAATAAAATTTTTCCCAATATAATAACTTGCATGTCAAAGAAGACGAGACTGAGAAAAGTGAGTTTTGCCTCCAGAGTTCCGTTTTTATCTACCAGAGAGAAGTTAGAAACTATAGCTATGCCTGAATTAGCACAGTGGTTAGTGCATCCATTATGAGCTTTTCCTCAAAAGGTTAGACCCTAATCTCACATGGGGTGCGTCTATTGAGTCAGATCCCGATCTGGCTCAACGCATATTAAGCACCTTAACTTTTTCCCTATACTATTTTTTTCCCTTTATAAATATTTGAAAAAAAAAATTCTCATACAAATCAATATTAATTTGTGTTTTTGGAGCACTCTGTCACAAGAGTAAGATTGTGAGTTTATCTTAGTTTTATCTAAATGATTTACCTACAAATAGTATTTTCCTTAAAACAACTAGAGATGAATTTACTGTTTATACTTCCCAAAATAGAATTCTACATTCACTTTGTACCAAAAAAAAAAAAATTAATATACAATCTACAACCTCAGTTTAATCTAGAATTTTTAAATAATACGAGATATAAAGTACATATAATAATAGAATAAAATTTAATTCTACAAAATTAAATATAATTTTTTCTATTTTTCTTAGATGAATTTTGAAAATTTTTTGGGCAAACACGGAGTAGAGTCCGTGCCAAACCACGGTTAGATCTACCACAACAACGAAGAGGCTCAGATATATATATATATAGTCTAATGAGTAGTGAAGCTCATATTATGACTAACAGTGTGGTTACTCATTATATATAGGTATATTGTTTGCAAAAAAGAAAAAAAAAAACTACTACTCCCGTCCTACAAAATAGTTCAGTAGTTATTTTCACAGAGATTAAGAAACAATAGTTAATATAGTTGAAACATTAAATTTTACTTTATTTTTTCACATATACCTTTATGTCTCATTAATTGTTTGAAAGATTTACAATGTATAGGTAGTTGAATACAATAATTAATTAGAAATACATATGTAAATGAAGTACTAAATACATGTTCAATATGATAAGTGGACTATCTTTTTGGGACGGATGAAAATAGAATAGTAAATTATCTTTTTAAGACAGATGTAGTATTAAGTATATCAACCAAATATCATGGGGTTAGGGCCGTTGCTTGTGAGATCATTTCATTCACTATATGTATATAGCATAAATAAATCATTAAATCACATACATGTGATTATTCATTATAATAATATGGGTATAATTACTCATTCAATCATTTCTGGGTGCATGGGCGGGTAGGCGTGCGTGCAATGATAAGGTTAGAATCCCAAAGATTCATAATAGACACTATTTTGGGTAATAAAATATGACAACGCGTTGAACCTGCTGACTGATATATACTCTCTTCGTCTCACAAAAGTATTTTTTTATTTTTTACATAAATTAAGAAAACATCATTAGTTTTATTAGAAGGTTAAAATTGAGACCTTGAAATGTAAATGTCTCAGGTTCAATTCTCCCATGTAGAGTTTATTTTATATTTTATATGTAGTTTGTAATCTCGTTTGATTTCATTTGTAATTGTACTTCAAATAAAAATCATTAATCTTATTAGAAATATATAATTTAACAATATATTTCCTAATATACCCTTTAATTTATTTAATATTTAACTTTAATTATTTTTTGTTGTTGATTACTATGTACAATAAATGAGAGTATATTAAAAAAGGAAAAAAAGTAATTTAAAAAAATGGAATATAATTTGAGACGGTCAAAAAAGAAAAAAAAAAGAATATTTTTTTGGTAGAGAGAGAGTATAATATAATAAAAGAGCTTGTTCTGTTTATATTTTTTGAATTCATTTTGAGTCTTGTGTTTTAAGAGTAAATATTAAATAAAAGAAGGAATTTATTTCCCTTGCTTTGAGCATTTTTAAAATTTTAAACTGAAAAGCTCAAAACAAAGGAAATGAATACCTTCTTTTATTTAATATTTATTCTTGAAACACAAGACTCAAAATGAATTCAAAAAATATAAATAGAATAAGCCCTAAATGTTTGGATCCATAATTTTCATTAGTATATATAATAATAATTCATTCATCCAAGCAAAGCACCAAGTTCTTTGACCTTGATAACTCTTATCAGTTCGTCTTCCTCCTTTCTTCTTCTACTGAGATTTTATAGAGATGTCGTCAGACATGGAGATGGAGATCATTTCAAGAGAAAATATAAAGCCCAGTTGTCCAACACCTCATCACTTGAGAACCCACCACGTTTCCCTCTTAGATCAAATGATGGCTCCTATTTATCATCCAGCATTTCTCTATTTCCCTGCTGCACATGAGCCTAGTACTGAATTCATTTCTCAGAGGACACAACTTCTGAAACATTCACTTTCTTTCTGTTTAACTCAATACCATCTGTTTGCCGGAACAATCACCGACAATCATATATCTGTTCAGTGTAACGACCAAGGGGTTCCGTTCGTGGTGGCTAAATTCAAAACATGTACTCTGTCAGATTTTCTTCAACAGCCAGATCTTTTAGTGAAGCGAGTCTTTTGCAGGAAGAAATTAAAGCAGAGGGACGGAATGTTGTTCTGATGGTACAAGTGAACTTTTTGACTGTGGTGGAGTAGCAATCACCGCCAATGTCATTTTTGAAAGACTGGGGCCAGTTTGCACGCCAGGAAGAAATCCGTCCACCAGTTTACATGGGACACTCTGTTTTTCAGCAGAAAAGTAACCTGCAATGGGAAAGGTATTTGGCTTCTGGTACCAAGGACTTCATAAGAATGGCCAAGTTTATTTGGAGAATATGCGTTTTTAATGCCTTGGCCATATCCAAACTTAAGGCTAAATCGTCAAGCTTGGAAGTCGAATCCCCCTCAAGCGTTGAAGCTGTATCGGCACTAATTTGGAAGTGTTTCATAGTAACTCTGATATCCAATGGTAAAACTCCAACTTCTTCATTGATTCACGCAGTGAACTTGAGAAAAACTGTTCCCCCCCCCCCCAC
>CAVNYN010287696.1:0-22827 GCA_963692815.1 Nyctanthes arbor-tristis | reverse complement strand
ACTTTTACCTTTTAGAAGAGCAAATTGCAGGCAAACAAACTTCAGAAAACTGACACATCCCCTAATCATTCACCCAAGTTACTCATCACTACCTCAGAACTAATACACCAGAGATTGCTGTTTGGCCAATGGTACATGTCAGTTTGTATAATAACATTTTGAGTCAAACAAAATTGTAGATGGACAAACTATCAGACAATGAAAAAGGAATGCTTTATGCCTTTTGAAATGTTAAAACTTAAAATTCTGAATCCCATGATGAACTAATAATTTACTAGTCGAATTATATTGTTAGGACCAGAGAATATACTAAACCCACACTATACGACTGATTAGAGAACCATCTGCATATTTTAGATTCTCAAAATGAACCGCATCTAATTTTCTTCTCACTGACCAACGTCCCCCATTGGCCGGACCAGATGTGAGGATAAACTAAAATAGAGACAAGATTCTGTCAAGCTAATGCAAGCTCATTCCAACTAGCAATGGGTAAAAGTTTAGCCTCCTAGCAGTGCACATTACTCAACACACAGCACATTCTCACATAACTGGCATCTATCTGTGTGCACATATGCGTGTCATGAGTGATAAGCAGGCACAACAGTGCAGAATGAGAAAGAGAAAGAAACTACCAGGAAGCTTTGGAACACCAAGTCTTTCACAAAACTCATCGCAGAAATGATTGCAATTTTTTGATAATAAATCATATGAGTATCCAGGCCACTCTCTACTAAGTTCCCTAAGAATCTGATTGAACTTGAAGATAGAAAAAGCTGTTGTTCCCAGTTTGATGCTTTCACGGTATGTATACATTGGATTCTTTCCGGCTGGGCAGCTAAAAACTCCGGTACCTTCTTCACAATACCCAAATGACCACTCATCATCTCCAAAAACCTGTTGACAGAGTAAACAATTAAATTCGAAGACTTCGAAAAATATAGCTCTATCAATACCAAATTTTAAAAGTAATTTTTTCCCACTACAAAATAAAATCACACATTATAACGTGAGGTGGTTACATCTTGCATAAGCTCCACTAGGAATGATAAAGAAATGACTTCCACCACATGCAAATTATGAAAAACAAAGGACATAGTTTTTTGTATGACACAAATGGGAGTTAATTTTTGTCCTTGAAACTAGATCTGTGATGCATTCCGTATTTACAGCAATAACATCCCTTCCAACACGGGTTGAATGTCTAAGGGTGAGTTTATGCGAAGCTGCTTGTTATCCGCTACACTAATCTCATTTAAGAGCATAATATAATCTAACTAAACAAGCAGATACAAGCAGGTATATATACATTACACATCAATAACATGCATCGGCACAGAGAGAATATAAAACCTGAACGGCGCTGTGGAAAATGCCGCCAAGGCCAATACCGTCTTTGAATATCTTATTGATCTGCATGATTGTATTGTTCGTCTTGTCCGAAGCACTATTCGTCACATCATATACATGGAGGATCACCTCCATTATCCTCAATTTGAAACAAAAATCAAAACCCTAAGTCCCACACCCCGTCCCTCTCTTGCTCCCAATTTTCAGATCAAATTTGAAAATATCAACCCCCTGTAATTATACCAGTGCGGATTCTACTGCTGAAAAACAAAATCAGAGAATAAACACAATGATTAACCGTACAACGGTGAGAAAGGAATTGGGAAATGGTAATTATTAATTGGCCTCGATTTGCTCAATTTCGAATTGATTAATTTTTCATTTTGAAATTATTCCAGTTTCTTTTCATTGCCCGGGCCTTGAACGAATTTTGAATGACAGAAGATGATAATGATACACATGAGACACGACCTCATTCTTTTTTCAATATAAAGTCAAAGTGGAATGTCTTATGTGTATATATATTAAAGAATATTAATATTATATTAAAAAAAACTTATAATACAATAATGTCAACATTGTATATTTATTAATTTATTATTAAAGATTTTGGCAAAAAAAGAGAAAGAAATTTTTTTTGATTAGATAAATTAATATTTAACATTGTCATGGAGAATGTAATGAGAATGTTAAGCATTTAATGTGTTAAATAAGCACTTTTTTGCCAATTATCAATTTATTCTATGACTATGACTATACATTGGAGATGCTCTTATGGTTTGATTTGAATTTGAGTCTGACTTGACACTCTTTGGCTCAAGTAATCGAGCGATTTTTCTATGGTGTCAATTGGACTCCATATATGGAATATATGGATTATGTGACAGGTTTTCATTAGACAATGTATGGAGTCTAATGGACACTATAAAATGTGCCAACAGTCGAGTGAGTTAATTTTCATATATCTCAACGCTTATCATTTTTTTTTCCTTAAATAAGAATCGATGCTGGTTCCTTGTTTGGAAAAGAAAGAAATTATTGTGGTTTCTCAAAAGTCACCTTTGATTTTATTATTATTATTATTATTATTATTATTATTATTATTAGAAAAATGAATTAAATTTCACTGCTTATAATATCTAAAAATGATCTGGTGATATATATATATGGTACCATAATTTCTCATATTGCGGGTTTTGATACACCACATGACTATACGTCACTGAATTAGAATATAACTACTATAAGATAATCCACATTAGTAATGCTGAAATAGATTGTTAGTATAATTGTTATGAAATTGATATAGTGCTATATAGATGACACAATATGGCACCACGTGGCCATGTGGTGTGTATGATTATGATAAACTGTGTGGCTGTCACATGGTCATGTGGTGTCATAATGTGTCATATGTATGGCGTTAGAACTGGACTAAAAATTGTTAGTTAATAATTTAAAAAATAATTTACATTGGTGGTGTTAAAGTAATTAATAAAAGAATTATTTTAGCAAGTTACTAGTTTTACTGTAAAAGTTAACAAACTTAACACCTTATGTGACTTTATTGCTTCTTTTTTTATTTTAATTAAATTGACTTTGGCCCATCTTTGAGTATTGATGGTTAAATTTAAATTAGAATCCCAATGTGACACAAATTAATAATTAAATTTAACTTGTTTAAGTGTTCTTTAAGAATCATTAAAAACTTTACTTTTTATTTATGTGAATAATTATTTTAACACTACCAACGTGAATGTTCTAAAATCACTATCAATTTGTTTAATCAAATTTTGTTACACTATATTGCGAGTTTCTTTCTTGTTTAATCAATAATGATGCATGGCATCAAATGTTCAATATTCTTTACTTTTTGAGCCCATGCTTATCACTTTTATAAACCAAATTAATAAAATAAGAAGGTTACAATTAATTAATAATAATAATTACTCTATATATAAAACGGTAAACTAAGGAAAAACTTTTAGTTTACTTATTCACTCTTATATTATTTTCTTGAAAAATCTAATTTGTCCTTCATTTATAATATTAAATTCAAAGTTAATTAATTTAACTTTAGACTTTTCATATTCTAAATATAGAGTTACTACATGCATGCATGAATATATTTCATTATTTTGGACAACTTTTTTAATAAGCTAAATCAAAAGAACAAAAATTGGACTTGAAATTCATGTGAAATTTAATATATTATAAACACAAGATTAATATATTATATATACACACACATGATTGTTTCATTGTTTTGTAGAATTTTTTGATAAACTAAATTAGAAGAATAAAAATTAGGCATGAATTAAACTCATGTGGAGTTTTTTCACGGTAAGAAATAAATAGGAATGTTACAAATAAAATAAGATAAGAAGGTTACTGTAAGAAATTAATAGAATATAAGAAGGTTACAAATAATACTAATAACAGTAATAAAGAAAATTAGAAAATTAGAACAAAATTAAATTCTCCAAGATTAGTGGACGCCATTATCTTGACGCCCTTCATGAGTGGATTTGCTGTATCTGCGCGATGACATATATTATTGGTGCACCACATGGCCAGCTAAGTCCACCTTCATCATGGGCCCTCCAATATAATATTCTCACACGTGTGAGTCACTCAAAGTTCGTCCAACTCTTTAACGCACGAGAACCTACTTTATTTGTAAAATTTTAGTACTCTTTCCGTCTCAAATAAAATAGGTACAATTTCTATTTTTATTTGCCTCATATTATAGTCTATTTACATAAGCAAAATTAAACAATCAGTTGATCTTTCAAATATAACATTAGTCAAATAATTAATTATTTTTTAATACATTAAATAGAACTAGTCTTTAATAGGGGTATATTAGACTATTAAGTGTGATTTTTGTATTTTCAACCACATTAAATTACATTTCTTAATCTACGCGTAAGAAGAAGCATTTGGGTGTATTTTTATTAGACGGGGAGAGTAATTAACTTGATACCAATCCAAAATGATCAAAGTGGTTTTCGGGTTTTATACATTGCCTTTATTGGAAAGTGTCTAACTAGTATTGCAAAGTGTCTAACTAGTAGGACATTAATCGCTATAAAATGCTTGATTCATGTGTGGAGCACCATGAGATATTAGATTTTTATTTCACATTAATCAACTAGGCACTAGCAAGAATATTTTAGGTAACACAAGTTACAAATTCAGTGTCAATCCAAGTTATGCTATGCATATATATGTAGATATGCCTTTTTCAAGTATGTCTGTCAAGAATAAAAGCGTGTCTATCTTCCCTCATTAGTTATCAATTGGGAGAAAACCCTACTCGTTGTTAAGTCTGAAGAAACATCGTCCTTGTCCCCCTCAACCCCCACACTGGTCGATTGTACCCCAGGAACAAATCTAGGCGATGTACGATTAACAGAGTTTTCACACGTTTCTGTTCGAGATTCTATGTGCATTTCGCCTTCTTGAAGTCGAAGCGCGTGTTCCAAATTCCACAAGACATCACCCATAGTAGGCCTATCGACGCCATAATCGGCTAAACATTTCTCGGCTGTTTCCCCAAATTTCTTCAAAGATCTTGGCTTTATTTGTCCTCTGATACAAGGCTCTACAATCTGCTCAATCACACCTTTCCTTTGACATTCTATAGCACATTCGCCTAAATGCACCTGCTGCCGGTCAAGCAATAGATTGACCGCGGGTCGAGCACAAAGAACCTCGAAAAGCACAACCCCAAAAGAATACACATCGGATTTGTCCGTCAATTGCTGCCTACGAAAGTATTCTGGATCGAGATAACCAAAACTGCCCTTCACACCGGTGCTTACATGGGTCTCATCGAGACATGGGCCAGATTTTGATAGGCCAAAATCAGCCACCTTAGCAACATAATTGTCATCTAACAAAATGTTGGTTGATTTTATGTCGCGATGGATAATCCCCTGTGCTGAACCTGTATGAAGGTAATGTAGACCTCTGGCTGCACCGATGCATATTTCTAGCCTTTGTTTCCAAGACAAAGTTGGTAATCCGGCACCATACAAATGGTTCCTTAAAGGCCCTTTCTCCATGTACTCATAAACAAGTATCATCTCCGATTGTTCTTTGCAGTAGCCCACGAGCGAAAGGAGGTGATGATGGCGAATTCTCGACAAGACAGTTATTTCAATTTGGAACTCTGGTAGTCCTTGCTTGTTACCAGGGATGCGTCGTTTGACAGCAACACGCATGTTCTCTCGAAGAATCCCTTTATAGACTATGCCAAAACCACCCGAGCCGATTATGAGATTCTTGATGAAATTGTTGGTAGCCAACTGAATATCAGCGAAGGGGATCTTCAAACCATAACCGAAAACTGTCCCTTCCAACACTGGGCAATGAGAGCCACCGCAGCCTTGAAATGCTGTCCATCCTGCACTTTCAATGCGTTTTGCTTCCGGTTTTCGCCTTCTGCATTTAAGTATTGCCTTAGGCCTCGAACCTATAAGATCCACTATTTTCATAATCTCAACTCCATTTAGAATAGCGTTCTTCCTCAAACTATTGCTCATATCCGATGAACCAACACTGATCCAACATTCGACTTATTAGGACTCTTCACCACAAAATCAACAAAAATAGGCGATGCAAGCTCGGGGAATGCAAGCATAGACAAGTCGAGATCTTTGTATACAATATTTCCATTGATATAAATGTTGAAGTACAACGTTTGGAGTACAACGCTAACTATGTCACAGAAATGCAAACGAACAAAGTGTAGAGAATCCCCAGATCTTACAGGAAAATCCCATGTTATGTTGAAGATGAAACTCAATGATCCATTATCTATATTCATTTGTTGGTCTGTCATGTACGCATTGTCTGGGGCAATTTCTTGAGTAGCACCTCCTGGTTGGTAATTAGGTGGTTGAGTAGTCCTAGCAATTTTTGCAGCAGATTTCAAGACAAGAAAATCTTCATCTGGAATCCAATTTCTTCAAAGGGTACCATTAAAAGGGGTTCATTTTGATCCGCCAACATTAATCCTATGAACTGTTTCTAAAATTTTCGATGAAATATTCTGCTTAAAGTCTTCATTTCCATTAGGACTAGTTAATGTTATCCCATCGTTGATAATGAAATCTCCTGGAGCTGAAAACACTTCAATTGCATTAACATATGCAAAACTGGAATCACTGGTGGGTTTGAAGAGAATTTCAAGCTCTTCTGTGTTAACAATGAAGATGAACTCTTTAAGCACGGTAAACTGAGCTGAAAAATTACTTAACAGTGGGTTTCCATTAGCTAAAACATCAAAACTTGAGTTCTTGAGATTATAATCCCGAGAACTGAATGGAGAGAAATGGAGACGAATAAAGTGGATTCCAAAGTTCTTGATTTTAAACTTATAGCTTGAAGCAGAAGTGAAAATTCTAGCTGTACTGTAAAGAACAGAGGAATTCAACAACGGGATTGGACTCATGAGAGAAATCGTGTTACCTTTGGATAGATATGACGAGCCATTCTCTGATGAATCCCCAGTGAAGTATCTGTTTTCAACTGCTAGAATATCTATGGATGATCCACAGTTGATAAGGTAGTTATCTTGGGGAGTGAAAGCAGTTGAGAAATGGTTAAGAAACAAAGTAAGAGAAAGGAAGTGAAAAACTTTGGCATCCATGGATGTAAAATTAAGTGGAATGTCAAGAGAAACTCAAGAAAAATAGCTTATAATTGGATTTGAGTGGAATACAGAGAAAAGGTATAGCATTTTGTCAACAAGAATTAGAGAATTCTTCCAAATAGACACAAGATATAGACTTTCATGACAACCTAACTCATGACGACTCATTATGATTATATATTACTTTTTATTGAAGGACTATAGCTAACATAGAAGGCATACTCAAACCATAATATCAACTATTGTGCACGAGTAATGTTTTTCTTTCCGAAATATGTCGTTCGGTTGAAAATGCTAGCACCTCTAATTTTTTTTTTTTTTTTTTTTTTTTGGTATGCACAGCTTACGTCAAGTAATATCACACCTTAAATAATTTTTTCCACTTCCAAAAGTAGGCAAGTGCATTGCACTATCATGGCTTGTTTTTAAAATGTGATACCTATGGAGAAAATGAGCCGTTCTAGTGGACATTAGTGTCTTGCAAGCATGCTTATCCAGCAGTAATTTTATTTATTTTTTGCAGTTTTATTTTAATTCTTCTTTCCTGAATTGTGTTATATGTGAAATAAATAAATAATATATCTTGGTGGGTTGGAGCCTTAATAATTGAAAACTTTGGTGCATATACCACTAAATCACTATAAAGAATGGAACATTACGTATGATGTATAAGTTGTCAAGTATTTTCTTGTTTAAAATGTGCTTTACATTTAATGAAGTGAAGGTTACAGGCTCTCATCGATACAAAAAATAAAATAAACCATTGATTTTAGATTTGAGACAACAAAAGTAACCTAGTCTTGTTATGAAGTATAATGCTTAGAAAGTATGTGAATATTTGTATAATAATATTCTAGAAATATATATAGACTTTTAGATATTGAGATATTTTATTTTGCAGAAAAAAAAAACAGATATTTTAAAATGCTGGTCATAACCATGAAACTAAAAATTAGTGGTGGAATAATCGTATTCATTGGTTAAAGGGTGCCAATGATATAAATTGAGGTGATGTTTCCCCTTCAATCCTTCAAGCCGGAAAAAACAGAGACTTACGGAATCTTGTAACTAGGGAAAATTAGGCCTTATACTTAAAAATATTTTTGTTTTTGAAAATTGTGGTTAGATAAGTTATAATAATGACAATTGATTACGGTTAAAACCCGGGAATCGCCGTACAAATACATGAAGCCAATATGTGATTTATGGTAATTGGGCTTACACGCCAAATGAGCCCAACATTGTTTTGAAGTGCCTTTTTTTATTTTTACTAATAAAAAAAATATTTATTTATTTATTATTATTACTATATTTCATTTCATAGTTACAGAAACATTTACTACTATTATTAATTTGTCACATTTTAATATGTTACATTTCATGTTACTTTTTCGTAAAAAATTCATGTATATAAAGATATACATGTTGAAAAGTTTATATATATATATATATATTTTTTTTTTTGAAGGAGAAAAGGTCATATTGATATATAAAATTTAAAACGTCACATTCCAATTTAAAATGTGACAATTAATGTGGCACTTTTAATTAAATATGACTTTTTTTATGTGACCTTTTAGTTAAATGTATCTTTTTCTGTACATATATAAATTTTGTCACATTTAGATATGTCATATGTTACCTTTTCATAAAAAAGTCATATATATAAAAACTCACATATTGAAAATGTTATATTTATATATAGAAATTAAGAAGCCACATTTCAATTTAAAATGTGACAATTAATGTGACTTTTTTTTTTCACATTTGTGTTACTTTTCAATTAAAAAGTTACATGTAGAAATTTTGTCATTACTTTTCGTGATAAAAATTGTATACATAAAAATTCACATATTCAAAAGGTTTTATATATACATATGTGCATATATATATATATATATATATGAATTAAAAAGTCACATTCCGATTTAAAGGATAACAATCAACGTGACATGTTAATTAATTGTAACTTTTTCTAAATGTGATTTTTATTTCTCTGTGCAACAACACTTTGATATTTTGACTTTCAAATTAAAAAGTTGTGGAAGAATTTCAATCATAAATTATTTACAAAAAAAGAAGAATTTTAATGAATAGATAGATATGACTTTTTAATTAAATGATTAAAAAGTCACTTGTATAGAAATTAAAAACTTTCAGTTAAATTCACATATAGGTTATTTTATGAAAAGACACATACATGAAAAAAAAAATTCACATATAGATATTTAAAAGTCGCAATCAATTCTTCTTAAAAATTGTTACACATAGAAGTAAAAAGTCACAAGTAGAAGTCATCTTGAAAAAGTAACGTACAGGAAAAATGTCGCACATAAAAGTAAAAAATAACATATAAAAGTCACATATAGAAATTATCTTGAACAAGTCACATCTAGAAAAAATGTCACACATATAAGTAGCAAGTTACATATAGAAATCGTTTTGAAAAAGTAACTCATAGGAAAAGTTTCATACACATAAACGTATGTGAGTTTTTATATGTGATTATAAAAAGTCACATATAATAGTCATATTGAAGGAGTCACGTCTAGAAAAAATGTCACACATAGAAGTAAAAAGTCACATATAAAAGTCGTTTTAAAAAAATTGTGTATAATAAAGGTTTCACATATAGAAGTAAAAAGTCACATATATGTAACTTTTTAATTAAAAAATACGACTTTTTCTACATATACATTTTTATTTGAATAGTATTGTAAATGTGACTTTTAAAAGTCACAAAACAAAAATCAACATATTAGCCAAACAAGAAATAGGAAAAATTAAATTAAATTAAGTGAGACAAAAGGAAAAGAAATTGTAACACGTAAGAGGAAGAAGACAAATGGGAAAAAAAATAAATTCCTTCCTAACTAGTGGTATGCGAGCAAGAAACAACGCGCTTGCCGTAATCTTACGGACCTTAACGAAGTTTAAGCGCAATTAATTAATTACCTCCTTTTGTGTTTGAACATATACTTCAAAATTTTTTACTTTTGAAAGTATCTTATCTTATTTTATCTTATCTTATATCTTATATATATATATATATTAAAATAAGATATTGGTCATATGCAAGTTTTTCCGCTGAAATCACTATTCTACTTTTATATATTTCTTTTATATTATAGTAATAATTATACTTATCTATTCTTTTCAGAAAAAAGTAACACTTATCCATTAGTTACATTTTGCTATTATTTTATTTTATAATAATATACAAAAATTTATATATATTTTTATTCTATATATAATATACTATTTGTTATTCATTAATGTTTGTTATATATATTATATTTGTTTTTAGACTATTTTCAAAGATTTAATATTTCTTTAAAATTCTAACAGTTAATAGACAAATTTCAAGTATTGAATAAGGATGTGAGTGTAGAGTAATTCTAGAGTTGTATAAATTTCGTATCCTCTCTTTGTCCATGGTATCGTAGTTTCTATACTCAAGATGAAATTAATTTTTTCAAAATTCCCCATTCTCATTTTTACTACTTAATATCATTGTTCTATAAATAACAATTTAATTAGCTTTGTGCTAAGTGAAAATATTGTACGTTTTAATTTAATTCTATTTATGTATATTAGTAACATGTATACGAGTGAGTATTTCGCAATAAAATTTTGATTATTTAGTTTTTCAAATTACTACTTCTTTTTTTTTACTAATTATTCTATTCCGTACAATGCATGGGTATACAACTAGTTTCCTCTTTAAAGATTCACTAACTTTATAATTTAAAAGTTACACAAATGTTACATTCAAATTTTTTAATACAAATATGACCAATGGTAAAATTTCTATATGTGATTTTTTTTTTTATAAAAAATTACATAATTGTGACGTTTATTTATATTTGACGTTTTAATGAAAATGTATCAATAAATGTAAGTTACGTAACATATTTATATGTGAAAAAAATTATAAATGTGATTTTTTATGTGTGACTTATGTGATTTTTTTTTTTTATTTCCGAGCATGACTTTTCCTTTTTGTATGCAACAATACTTTGATTTTATGACTTTTTGATATAAAAGCCGTTGAAGAATTTCAACCATTAATTATTTTTTCAGGAAAGGAAAAAGTATTAAAAAAAAAGTGGGATGAAATAATGGGTCGTGTGCATTTAGGAAAGAAAAGTGAAGTCTGATATGTGTGGCACGTCTTGGTGGTGGACCGTATTTGTCCCCATTTAGCCGTAAATGCATAGGCCAGTTTCTTTGACTGTAAATTTCAAATTAAAAATGTGTTTTTAGGTATTTTTCTAAAACGCCCTTGTAACTATCTTCTTTTCTCAATATTCTTTAGTACATTCATATTCCCTATAATCGTTCTCCCCCCTACAACAATATATTAGTGGTGACATGTGTAATGCACGTACCGTATGTTTCGTATCTATAGTAGACTTTTCTTTCATATGGATTGGTCCTAGACGCAAAGTAAATATATAAATTATTAAAATTATATTTTATAGCAAGTCGGGATATAAAATAAAAACACATTATGATCAAACATTAGTTAAATTGAATTTCAAATCTGTATGTAAATACCAACTTCATATGACATTTGTGGATTTCAAATGTTATGAATGTATACTTTCAAAATGGAACAAAAGATAACCATGGGACTAATACGAGTCCTTGCTTGAAAAGACAGTTTTTGATTTCTTTTCAGCCTTCTTCCCTTTGTGTTTGTTGCCACTAATGTACTTCAACGTGCTTTGTCCTCGCATGACACACTAGATTATCTCCGCTACGCGAATGGCCGATTGATTATCACAATATAGTTGCACTAAACAGCTTATTGGTTGATGTAAATCCTTTAGTAGCTGCATTAACCATGTGCTTTCCTGAGTCTCCATTGTTGCTTCTCTGTATTTTTCCTCTGCTGTTGACAAGGACACTAAGTTGTCCCAAATCTGAGCACGTACCTAGTAGTGGATCTTCTGGTATCTTGACTTCTAGGATAGTCCGCATCGCAATAGCCCAATCTTTATTTTTTCTATAACAGAGTCCATAGTAGATAAGTCCTTTTATGTACCTCAATATACGCCTTACTACTTCCTTCTTTGGCTTTTCCATAAAATGGCTTGCTATAATTCCCACTGCATATGCGATGTCAGGTGGTGTCAACGTCACCTAGATAAGGCTTCCCCCAACCATCTATGCATAGTTGTATTCTCTAACCTTGCCTTCTGAGCACATAGCTTGTAGTTTACCTCGATTGGTTGGAATTTGAAGAAGAGACTTAGATAACATCATCACATGAATGATTGATATACATGTCAAAATATCAAAATCAAAGGAGTTGATTTTACAGTTTCTTTTTAAGTGTTTTAGTGGTTTTGCGAATTCACTCTTCCTTTGATATCTTGTACTAACTATTCAGTTTTTAGTAGATTGATTTGTCACGTGACATAGGTGCCCGTGATTTTTATTTGAGGGATTTCCACGTTAAATTGCGTGCCTTCTGCGTTCTTATTTTCCATTGTTAGTTATTTTTGGATCTGGATATATCCAGCCTTGCCTATTCTGAATATATCTTGACGTACTTGATTAGTTCGAATTGCAAATTGAAACGAAATTTTTCTGTGCTTCATTTAATTATACTAGTACCGCACCCGTGTGTTGCACGGGAGGGCACATATCATGTAATAGAAAATTATGGATTTTTGACAATGAAAAATAATATAATGTATATTCCATTGTATTTTAAAAAAAACAAAATCATGAATACATTCACTAAGTATTTGCTGACAGACTCAATGATATGCACCCCTTGTTTCATAACTAAATTTAATTAACCCAGCAGTAAATCATGAAAAGACTACACGTCTAAATAATACAAAATTATTGATCTTCACAACATACAGATATAAATGTATAAGTTTGAATAGATGAACAATAAAAACCAACTTAGAATATACAACATTATTATAAAATAAACTTCTCAAAACAATCAATAACATAAGAGGAAGGATAAGCAAATGCTTAATAAATTACATTCCCTCGTACAAAATCATTTCTTCCGCGAACTCATAAAAGCAACTCCCTTTATAATTGCAATGAACTCCTTTTATCATGGATTGACCATACAAAAGTCGGACAACTGCAAATAGAAGAAATAAAAGAAGTAATAATCTCCACCTTCCTATTAGGAAAATTCTAATTGGACAAAAGAATGGACAAAAAAATGTGACAAAATAGACAAGTGTCATAAGTAATTAGTGTTAATGTGATGTGTTGAAAAAATTATTGTGCCACGTGTCAATTTTGTTAGAATTTTTGTATGTGTTTTTGTTCAAATAACACAACTCATCCTATTATTGTACAGGGGAAAATCATCCTATTATTGTACAGGGGAAAAACACGATGGCTCTAAATAACTTGTTGCAATAAATTCCAACAATGATCAACTCACAATAACACAATAGTTGTCGAATAATTTCAACATGTCTTACAAATAAATCATCAAAATCAAAATGAATATATAGCCACCTCATTGTCGTTCATCCATGAATATATAGCACATAAAGCAATATGAATTACAAAGAGTCAACTTTACTAAACCAGAAAAGAATGAACATGTGATTACCCGAAGGCCAACCCTTATAACTTGAGTATATGTCAATGAACACTACCTTTCACCCATTCAAATTAAATCACCTGACACTAGTTTACACACATAGAGTGAAAACCAGACTAAATATACAATAAACATGCATACTAAAGTAAATATAGTTAAAAGTAGAAGACAATTTACCTTACATTTATACACATGAAGTCAGTATAGCATATTGCTAACCAAAATGACCAACCTTTAGCAGGTACTACCAACCAGAATCTAAATAAAAAGAAGGAAATAAAATTTAGGAATGCACAGTTAATCATTAATACAAACATGCGTGTTTATATAAATATATGTATATAACTTACCTAGGTGAAGGATCAAAATTTATTGATTTAAATTTCTAAAAGCTTCCTTATACACAAAATTTGTAGTCGAGTTTGTAACATCACCATCTTTTTCACAAATCATGAATTTCAAGCCTCTTTGACTTGTACCTCGAGAGACTGCAACATATAATGGACCATGAGTGAAAGGAGGTTTCTTAAGAAAAATCCCAACATTAGAAAGTGACTGTCCTGAAAGAAAAGGAAAGGAAAAAAATAAATAAATAATACACGGCCACAGAAACTGGAAAAAAAAAATTAACACAAGAAACCTTTTCTCCCCCAAACCCGCTTTTTCTCTGCAACCAAACATCATTTGTTTTATCTATTTTCTGGGAAATAACACATAGCTTAACACATATGATTATTATACTAAACAGGGAAAGCTTATAACTATTATACTTATAATTATAATAGTAATAATAAGCATTGTGACCATGCTTCTTCATTCCAACCACCAAAAAAAAAAAAAAAAAAAAAACAACAACATAGATGGCCACAGAAACTGGAAAAAAAAATAAACATAAAACAATTAAGAGAGAAACAGAGATACCTGTATATCTTAAAGCACCATTTCAAAGAAAGATGTCCTACAAGAATCTTGCTTTGAGAGGACTGACCATTTCCTTATTATGCAAACAAATATGGCACTGTGGGAGTCCATATCATCAACGATAGCGCTCAAGGTAATCAATTTTGGGGCCATTGATAAAAAAGAAATTGAAAATGGTTACAAAAAATATAATGCCCAATAAAAAAATCATCAAGCGTTTCTGTTAACAAAAATAACACAACCAGAGATATATATATATATATATATATATATATGTACACATATCAAATTAGAGTTCTGTCAATAAACAGAGTATGTAATGTAAGCTTAAATCAAGGTATTTTGGGAATTCAAATTAAGGAAAATTCATTCAAAAATATTCTTTCCTTACCGTATTGTGTAGAAGATAAGGAAGTAAGAAAAGATTGATATTTCCTTACTGAAATTATATAAAGGTGCTGAAGATCACGATCCGTTGAGAGACAAAAGCCCCGAGGACTTGTACAGCTTCATATGAGATAACTCTACAACTGAAGGCCACGAACGAATCGACGACTGTAGAACAATGGAAAATAGAAGAACACCATTTTATGGAAAAATCAATTAAACTAGTAAAGTAAAAAAATCAGAAATGGAGGAAAAGATATATCATGGAAGAAGAAGGCCGCATATTCTAAGGGGGAAATTGGTGTAAAACAGAGAGCTATATTTGGGGAGAAATATGATTGCGTTTTCTTAGGGAAATTTGGGGAAAATATGTATTAAAAAATGAAAAAGAAAAAAGGGAAAACATAGTACTAAAACATGCATAAGTACTATTTGGGGAAATCATATTAAAAAATGGAAAATAAAAAGAACCGATTAATTAAGATTAATAGGTAAAAAAGGTAGTTAGATAGAATAAAAAGGTCATGCATGTTTCACAAGAGAAGATTGGGCGGGAAAACCAAGATGTGACTAAAGTGCTTTTATATATTAATTAATAATAGATAATAGTTGTGTTAATCTTTCATATTAGGCGCATAACTTATTCAAAATATAAATTGACGGCTCAATTTTGGTAAGTTATTATACTCTCATTGATAATTTGGTTTAAGAGAAAGCATGGTTGTTTAAATAGACTTGAATTATAACCATGAGGATAAAATATGTCACAATGTCACTAATTCAATCCCAAACAGGTAAATAGATGTGTCAATTCTCGTCAAATTAGTTGAAAACTTGTATAAGTTTGATTCGTTATTACTCATGCAGTTAATATTACAAATAATTTTGTAGCTAAATCTTCCAAACAAAAACTCAGTAACGTCTTATATATACACTGGTACCAATTCCTAGAACATCTATAGTTAAGTTAGACTTTCAAAATTAATAAAAATAAAATTTTTACTCTTTTTGATAAGAACACAATGCATATACATACAATACAGAAACACCATATGTCATTTAATAAAAGAATGGTCACACACAAAATGATATATATACTACATAAACGTTCTACTAACAACGTGAGATCAACTTTTTACTTGATGTTGACTATAAAAGCAAGATACTTATTTTCTTATTTTACTGTTTAATTTTGGTTTTTAATGATAAGGACTAATTGAGCAAAAAACATTCAGCCTAAGGGTGCTATTGCTAAAAAAATGAAGTTGTGGACGAAAGGAGCATTCAAAGACAGGTTGTTTTTCCCATTAAAAATTTAAAATATATTAAAAAAAAAAAAGGAAAAAAACGAAAAAGACAGGTTCTTTTGCACAAATTACCCTTATTTTATATATATATATATATATATATTGGGCACCTGCTCACCCCCGTCTCCCCACCCCTTCGTATTTATTTAAAAAAAAAAAAGAAAAAGAAAAAGAAAAAGAAAAAGAAAAAGAAAAAAAATTACCCTTGCTCGACCACCCATGGCGATAGGGCCGAGTTTCTACTTTCTATTTGTTTGTTAGAGGGTTCGGGGCATTTAGAGTTAACTACGAAGGCACTTACAAGAATCTCTACACCGGCAGAGGTCCCTCTCGCCCTCTCCCTTCCTATCCTCTCTCGGTTAATCGCATCGGGCGTTTGCCACTAGTAACGTTTTGATCTGAATTTGCAAATTTTTGTTTTTTTAATTTTAGTTATCTATTCCTGCAATTTTTTATTATTTATTATTTATTTATTTATTGGGTATCAGTTCTTGCATTTATAATATAGGGTTTAATGGTATATGTTCTCTGAATCTTTATTAATTGTGTGATTTTGGATCAAATGATTTTTGTTTACATCAAATTAACTGCATGCGATCCCTTTAAAGTGCTAATCCTTCTCGTCTGAAGTATAAGAGCAAGATTTTGATTTTGAATATACTTTGTAATTTGGGATGTACAATTTATGTGAAGATGGATGTTATGGAGAAGTTAAAGTACAGTTAAAATAGTTAATCGCTAGCTAAGGATATTGTATACCTGGTAGCAATTAGATTCATATGGGAATGTCCCAAAGTTCTTTGTATGATACTGTGATATACTGATATGTATATGTTGGACCTATTGGTGAGAAATTTTGAAACAGTATATGTTGAACCTATTGGTGAGAAATTTTGAAGGCTACAATTGCAAGTCAGATGGATCTTAAAGATATTGGAGTTTTTTATACTATCTCCGTCCCACAAAGATAGCTCTATTCCTATGTTCACATAGATTAAGCAAAGTTCATTTAATGATATTGGAAAAGTAAATTTAACATCATTTTTCTACTATACCCTTACATTTATTAATTATTCCACTTTAACAGTTACCTTTTGTTCATAACAATGCACATTAAATAGGGACGTGTAAGAAAATTTATATTTCAAATGCATTTTTAAAAAGAAAGTGGCTATATTTTGGGATAGACAAAAAAAGGAATACGAGACTATCTCTATGTGATGGAGGTAGTATATGAGAGAAGGGAAGACTTAGGATTTTACCTAATCGCACCAGTGTTGTAGAGTCTTGAAATGCTGTATGGCCATGTTAATGGTTCTTCAGCTGACATAGATTAATAGATATTTAAACTAATTCATGCTGTATAATTATAATTATAATTATAAAGTGCACGGTGAACTAATTGCTTCATTTTTTTCTGCATTTGTGATATGATTGAAAAGAAATTTTAAGATAAACTCTGTGTCTATGCTCCTCAAATCTAGGAGAAATACAATGATTTTCTTTGTGATTTTGGTTAATTCAGATGATAATCAGCTTGTTTGTTTCAGGATTCCGGCTTGACGCTTCAAATCAAGCATTATCAGATAGCCAGCCCATATCATGGTACTTCTAGTTTTTTGGAAGTCCCAAGTTTCTTTGCTCTTATAATTGCTAGCTTAGTTAGACATAATGTTCACCACCAGGTTAGCACCCATGCGTGCTTGTGCGTCTGGAGTTTGACATCTCTTTCGGTTTGCTTGCTTGAAACAAAATGGTTATATCTGGCTGTTGCTGGTCTTTTCTGCTTTTCCTGGCGTAGCTGTCAATTACTGAATTGAAATACCTTAGTGACTTTGCAGTCTGATTTGATTATGATTTGTCGCGTATTGACTGCCAGCCAGTAGACAGAAATTTGGTATATTAATTGTTTGAAGTCTTAACTCTCATGTGTCTTTTTTTAATTAAGCGATCTATTACTATTTCTACTGCGAGTTTAGCTGTCCATTTCAGGAGTCTTCCATTTTTTCGACCATAGAGTGTCATTTGTGATCTTGTACAATGTTCATTTCATATATGTTCTTAAAGTAAGATTTTGAACTATGGAAGTGCACAATATCAATGCACAGAAAGTTTCTTTACATTATTCTCGTTTGCAAACTCATTTTAATATATTCTAATGTGAAATTAGAGAGAAAATTGAGTGGTGGAGATTTGTGTATTTGATGTAGGTCCATGAAATATGTGGATGTAATTGGCTTGACCAACTTCTATTTAAAAGTAGAATCAGTTTGCAAACAGGCACGTGTAATTTGTCATGTTCAGTTTCTGAGAGTTCCTAATTGGGTCTTTTGTGACAGGACCTAAACAATTTAAATGATGAAAAACTTGAGAGCAGGCTTTACATTGGTAACCTTGATCTGAGGATAACAGAGTAAGGAAATATGCCTCAATCAAGTTATTTCGTGGATACTGAAATTCCATACCTATAAATGCTTTGATGTAAGAAAATTCTTATGCACTGTCACAGGGCTGCACTTATCAAGATGTTTTCCCCGTTTGGAAAGATCATACAGGAGGATTTCCTTTGGCATAATCGTGGCCCAAAGCGCGGAGAGCCTCGTGGCTATGCTTTTATCCAATTTAGCACCAAAGAGGTAAGTTGTCCAAAGATCAAGATTCTTGAGGCAAAATTGAATAGTGGTCCCATACTTATTCTGAGAGTAGTATACGTTGGTTCACACCCTTCTGTTTCGGGTACGCCTTTTCATCTACATTTTCTGTCAAAATGCCCATTGAATCAATATACATGACCCTCATGTAAACATATGCCAAAATTTCTAGCCAGCAGGCTTAAGTTGTCAAACAAGTCATTTTCCTAATGGGAAATTCATTGGAGGCACATACATCTTTCTTTGTAGTACAACTATAATGTTGGGGATCAGCTTTCCCATTTTTAGGGTTAGGGGCCAAATTTACCAGGAACCAATGGGCCAACGGAGTGCAATCCAACCCCCCCTCCCCCCAACCCAACAACCACAAAAAAAAAAAAAAAAAAAAAATTCCCCACAGATAAATAAATAAATAAGAAAGAAAGAAAGAAAGTATCCTGATGCCTGCTTTAAAAGTGAGTATGCAGGAAGCTAAATTTGCAAAGGAGAAGATGCATGGGAGAATGGCGTGTGGCCGCCCCTTGGTTGTTCGTCTTGCCAGCGAGAAATACATGGTTGAAGGAGCAGCTAATTCTTCCAAGTTCGGTAGCAACGCAAGCAGATCAAGCCTGTCTGGTAGCAGCTCTGGACAACTCAGCCGAAGTGCTAAAATAGCTGCAATAAAGAACAAATTGAAGGCCATGGAGGAAGAGAGCCATAACTATAAAAAACAGAAGCACGACGAGATCTCTTGATGCAATAAAGCTGGAAAATGCTTCAACTGTGAAAATGTAGTAGATTAAAGAAACTGAAATAGCATCCTCGTGTTTGTTTGCTTCCCCTTCAGATGGTTAATTCAATTCTGGATTTTGTATACTAGTAACGGGTTTGTTATTTTACTCCATAAAACAAAGTTCTCCAACTAATTTTAGAGGAGTTGCTAAACTCAGTGAGTTGAAAAGGATAGTCCGGTCGACTGATAGTGGCATGACATGGACATATTGAATTGGCCCGAACTGTTTGAGTATTGCTATTTAGCACAATAGATGTTGAAGGATTTGTTTAATGCCACAGTGAATTTAGAGCCTATGGCGGCGGACTCCTAGATTGGAAGCAATAAAACTGGGATGAGACTCGGGAGAGGCGGCGGTAGGGGCTATTTTATAGGTTTATATATTGCGCCGATTATTCATCCATGATCACTTGACGTTAATACAAAATGGGTAATGTTATATAGTATCACCTGTCGATCTGCCATGTGGACGGGTACTTGATGCTACATAGCATCATCCAAAATTACTCTATCGTTTGTCATCTTGTCTTCTTGCGACGTGGTCTAATAGAATATTCACATTAGGGGTGTGCAAAAAAACCGAAACCGGTTGAACCGACCCAAAACCGGACCGAACGGGCTGGTCCCGGTCCGGGTTTTGAGCAAAATTAACCGGGTTCGGTTATTTTGTCTCTAAACCGGCCGGGTTAAGTCCGGTCCCGGGTTTTATTTTGAAAACCCGGAAAACCGGTCAAGGACCGGTTTGACCGGTTTTTTAATTTTTTTAATTTTTTTTCTTTTAAGTTTTAATAATCTAATGGAAAGGAAGGGAGGTATGTATTTGCATAATAGGTTGGTCCTATTGATCCAAAGTAAGTACAGAAGTAATTGAATGAATGGAAAGCCTTTAATAGGGTAAAGAAACCCATCCAACGCTCTTCGCCGAGGTGCCCCCACCTGCATGAGCTGCTTAATTTTTTTTTTGGCTTTTAATTTGCTTGTGTTGGTTGGGAGTTGATACTTTAAATTCTTGAATTTTCTTTGTTAGACATATAACTTGATTTTGTCATTGAAATTGATGCACGGATTGTGAAGAGAATGAGGCAATTAAAAATTGCATTTGCTTGAAACGATTCTCCAGTTGTTTTTTTGCATATTGATCACTGTATATTGCTTCTCTAGCCAAGCAAATTATATCATTTCCAACTCCTAAGCCTTTAATGCCTCTTTGGTTGTAAAAATTTTATAATTTGCAGTTTTTTACTAAATATTGCTTAGAAAGTGTCTCTAGTGCTAAATGGGCATGGAAACTGAAAAATGTGTGCTGATTTTTATTTATGAATGAATTTATATGCACTTATAAGTTAATATTGTTGTTTACATAATATAGATGACTAAATGGGCATGTTTTGTTCGTAGAATTTTCGGCTCTATGGATAGACAAAAATGGAAACAATGCACCGGTTGAACTTGATGTTGATGATTGAATGAGTGGAATTGGTTTGTAAGTGGTACTTAAATTATTATGAATAGTAATTTAAGTAGGCCTAGCCTAGTTTCTCTACTTTTTGTCATATTTGTAATTGTAATGTTTTATCTTTGACATTTTTATTTTTTTCGTAGAAGTTGGAGATTTCGAATCATTGAGATGTGATGTGAAGATTGAAGAAAGTAGAGACCGATCAAGTTTTTTATTTGTTGTTTAGGAAAGACATTATGCTATTATGTTTTATGCCATCAACTTTTGATATTCGATTTGGTTGTATGATTACAAGTTGTGACAATTAGTTTCACTCTATTTTGTATGATTGCACTTACAACATGCGTATTTATTTGTTTTAAACTTTATTTGTATGTCTTTTTATGGTTAAGTATTTAGAAAAAAATTTTCACAAGCCTGAAAAAGCCCGGAAAAAACCGAATTCATAACCCGAGCCCGGACCGTAACCAAAACCGTTTGGGCTTGCCATTTTTGAGACCGGGACCGGGAGCGAACCGAAGATGTTTGGTCTGGTCTTGGTCCTTCTAAAACCCGGGACTGAAACCCGTTTGCACACCCCTACATAGAGTTCTTACTCAACTCAAGAGCACTCTGACTGTCACAATAAATGACGTACTCACTTTGCTTCAACTTGAGCTCCTCAAGAAACTTTTTCAACCATATCACCTCTTTTCCTACTTCAGTGATAGCAACATACTCTGCCTCTGTTGTAGACAAAGCTGCGCATTTTTGCAACTTGGATTGCCAAGAAATAGCTCCCCCTGCAAAAGTAAACAAGTACCCAAATGTCGATTTTCTGTTGTCAAGGTCACCTGCCATGTCTGCATCTGTATACCCTGTCAAACTTGGCTGAGCTCCTCCAAAACCCAAACACAAATCAGAAGTTCCTCTGAGATATCGCATAATCTATTTTACTACTTCCCAATGCTCTTTACCCGGATTAGACAGAAATCTGCTTACCACGCCAATTGCGTGTGCAATCTCAGGACGAGTACAAATCATAGCATACGTCAAACTACCAACAGCTGAAGAATAGGGAATAGCCTCCATTTTCTTCTTCTCCTCATCAGTCGAAGGACTGGATTTCTTGATTAGTTTGAAATGAGCTCCAAGGGGTGAGCTAACTGGCTTAGCCCCTTTCATGCCGAACCTTTCAAGTACCCGTTCAATATAATGTCTATGTGATAACCACAACTTCTTAGATTTTCTGTCTCGAACAATCTCCATGCCCAAAATCTGTTTAGCTGACTCTAAATCTTTCATATCAAAAGATTTGTGCAAAGAATCCTTCAATTTATGTATCAATCCTGCATCCTGGCCCACTATAAGCATGTCATCAACATAAAGTAGCAAAATAATAAATTTATCACCTGGAAAAGATTTAAAGTAAACACAAGAATCTGCAGTAGTTCTTGTGTATCCCTGACTCATCATAAAAGTATCAAACTTTTTATACCACTGTCTTGGTGCTTGCTTTAGGCCATACAAACTCTTCTTTAATTTGCATACAAGGTGTTCTTTCCCCTTATGTTCAAACCCTTCTGGCTGTACCATATAAATCTCTTCCTCCAAATCACCATGAAGAAAGGCAGTCTTCACATCAAGCTGTTCAATTTCCAAGTCTAAACTGGCTGCTAAACCCAAAACAGCTCTGATGGATGTCATCTTCACTACAGGGGAGAAAATCTCATCAAAATCAACA
>CAVNYN010287695.1:0-12716 GCA_963692815.1 Nyctanthes arbor-tristis | reverse complement strand
CTCAGCCAACTTTGACAGGGTATACAGATGCAGATATGGCAGGTGATCTTGATAACAGGAAATCTACATCTGGGTACTTGTTTACTTTTGCAGGGGGAGCTGTTTCTTAGCAGTCTAAGTTGCAAAAATGCGTAGCTTTGTCTACAACAGAAGCTGAGTATGTTGCTATCACTGAAGCAGGAAATGAGGTGATATGGTTGAAAAAGTTTCTTGAGGAGCTTAACTTGAAGCAAAGTGAGTACGTCATTTATTGTGACAGTCAGAGTGCTCTTGAGTTGAGTAAGAATTTTATGTATCATTCTCGCACCAAACACATTGATGTCAGGTATCATTGGATTCGTGAAGCAGTTAATGAGAAGCTTCTACAGTTGGAAAAGATTCACACTGACAAGAACATTGCTGATATGTTGACAAAAGTGGTTACCAAGCAAAAGCTTGAGTTCTGTGCCGGCCACGCCGGTATGCATTCCAAGTGATACACTTGAAGTGTGGGATAACTCCTTCATGGGCTGGAGGGGGAGATTGTTGGGCGGGTCCAGCCCATGATGATACCCAACTTAAACACAAGACAAAAGTTAGAGGATGAATTAAGTAATTTGGCTGAATAAAAATTAGAAGCCTTGAAGGATACGAAATCCTAAACCTATTAGGATTTAGTTTTGTTTAATATATATATATATATATATATATGTTGGAACGTGGATGGAGTGACACGGAAATTGGGGAAAAAGCCGAGGACACGAAGGGAACAAAAAGGACACAGAAACCAGGGAAAAAGCAGTAAAAAAGTCTTGCAATTCACGCGCAGAAGCCGAGAAAAGTGAGGAAGAAAATTCAGCCCATTTGATTAATCGCTTGGAACCTTATTTCGATATTTGATTTGGTGTTCGATTTCTTCAAGAGGTGGTTTCTCCAAGTTAATTCTTAGAACGGAGTTAGGTGATATTTTCTTCATCTCTTGTTGTTGATTATTGAGTTCCATCTATTGTTAGATGAGTTATTGTGGTGCCAAGAATATTGTTCTTGACGGTATTGCATGATTGTGGCAGTGTGTGATTACCTCTTGATTTAGGGCGATAATCTTGAGAGGATAAACGTTGTATTCCCATTATTATTTGGTGATAGTGGAGTTGTCGATTTGCCCCGTCGATTTTCCCTTCTCATTGGAGGGTTTTACGACTTTAAATAATTCCTAGTGTTATTTAAATTTCCGCACATATATTATTGTTTAATATATTGATTGCCTATTTTAATCACACAGGTTTAGGGAAATTGGTTAAATTCCCAACAAGGACTAGAGGGAGAAATTCCAGTGGCTTTGATTCGGGGTTTTCAATTGTACGGAGCAACCGATGCCTATTATAAAACATGCAGTTCCTTGTTAGGAATCGACGCGTATAATAACAAATAGACGTTGGTTTCCATAAGGAAACCGACTCCCATCTCAACGCGTATGTTATACACGTCGGTTCTTCTTAGGAATCGACGTGTATAATAAGCAAATTAATTTCAAAAATGTCACCGCGTGTTACATAGGGGTCGTTTTTGAAAGAACTGACGTGTAATGTCATTTTTTATTTCAAATTCTGGAGTAGTGATTATTATTTAAAAAATCTCATCCATCTAAAAAGCTAAAAAATTTCTCGGTTGATTTCCTCACGATTCCAGCGTATAAATTAATCCAATTATAAGGTCCTTTTTTCCTTAAAAATATCGGTCATGATAGTGACGAGCTTAGGAGAACCGATCGTTGCCCCTTAACGTGCAAAAATAAGATGAAACTTTGGAAGATTAAGTATTATAATAACATTAACGGCTGCCTCTTTCACACTGTACAAAAAGATTTTACCGCGCAGATGGGTGATCCTACATGAACAGGGTTAGGGGGTGATTCTGTATACAAATTCCTGTATGTTAATCAGGCTGGGTTTTTCAGGGATGAGATTCATTCATATGTAAAACATTCAAAGATGGGCATTTTTGCCGTGGCTAATGCTGGTCAGAATCTTAATGCTTCTCAATTCTAAATTACTCTTCAGGACGGCCTCGACTATCTTGATGGAACGTACAGAGTATTTGGAGAGATTGCAGAAGGTCTAATACGTTAACCAAATAAACAAAGCCTATGTCAGGCAAAGAGCAAACCTTACAAAAACATCAGAATCAAGCACACATACATATTGGATGACCCTTATGAAGATCCTTCTCGACTAGCTGCGCTAATATCTGATGCTTCGCCTAAAGGGCCGAAACCAAAGGATGAGGTTGATGATGATGCATGACTAGAAGATGACTGGGTCACCATGGATGAGCAAGAGGAAGCATTGCGTGCAAAGGCAGCTCATTCGAGTGCGGTAGTTCTTGAAAGTATAGGAGACATTCCTGATTTGGAATTAAAACCTCGTGAAAATGTGCTGTTTGTATGGAAATTAAATCCTATAACGGAAAATGAGGACTTGCATACAATATTTTCGCGCTTTGGAACTGTAACATGTGCAGGAATTCGTGCTTTGGAACTGTAACATGAGCAGGAATTATCAGAGATTGCGCAACCAGAAACAATTTGCACTATGCTTTTATAGAGTTCAAGGACAAAAAAGCCTGTGAACAAGCATACTTTAAGATGGATAATGTTCTTATCAATGATCGACAGATTCATGTTGATTTTAGTCAGAGTGTTGCTAAGTTGTCATCCCACAGTACAGATGCAAAAGTTAATTTAGGCCAAGCTAGTAAAGGGAGCCCATGAATGTTGTTTTGGGGTATCTTTTAGTAGTGATGTCGTGTTTAAATATATGTTTGTATCGATTTTCCAAGCATTACTGTATTTTTGTTGTTTATCTTGTTTAGAAAAACTTAGGGACAAATCGTTGGGAATTGACTCAAAAATAATTAATTGCTAAAGACCAGGGGCTCATAGAGTAAATTGTGGTTATCTTTGGGTACAAGAAAAGAAAAAGAAAAATAAGGAAATAAGTCATAGTTTAATGAGAACTAAACAAGGGTCAATTTTTGTTATAAATAGACGTGTTTGTCTTGTAAGGGACAATGACGAGTTGAAACGAAATTGAGGGACAACAAAGGTTGAATTGTCACGGCCACAGGAAAAAAGTGCAGCCATATTAATTGTTTTTTTTTATAGAGAGAGAGTTTGGAAGAACTAGAGAGAGAAAAGTTACGCGTAGATTTTGGGCATGTTTTGAGTGCTCTAGTTTTGTGTAGGAAAATAGTAATAGGATAAAGAAAACTCGTAATTATAAGAAATTTCTTTATCAATAAACAGTCTCTTCCTGTGGTTATCAGTGATTTACCGAGCCACATAAATTTGTGTTTTTCTCTCTTTTGTGTTTGTTTTTGTTATTTATTTCCGCTGCTTGATTACCTGAATTAGAAGGGGCAAAGTGGTATATTTCTCAACATTTGAATCAGAGATTAAAGTTCAAACTTTGGGATCAGATTGACGACAATGGCCGTACCTAAGTTTGAGGTGGAGTTGTTTGATGGCAAAAATAACTTCAATATTTGGCGTAGTACTGTTGAAGATCTTCTCGTACAACAGGGGCTTTACAAGACGTTGAAGAATAAGATGTAACTTCCCATAAAAATTTAATAATAAACTAAGAAATATGATAATTAGTTTGAGAACGATAGGAATAAACACTTGAAATTTATGATTCAAGGTCGAAAAATCATAAATATTTGGCCAAGTCATTCCCTAGATACAAAATTGCCAAATTATAAGACACTGGTTATTTTTGTAATTTATAAATTGCCATGTGATATTAATAATGTTAGTTTTGACAAGTGTTAAATCACTTGTCATATTTGTAACTAATAAACATGCTATTTTTGCCAAATATCAAGACAATTGTCATTCTTATAATTAGTGGATTTCAAATGTATTTTAAAAATAATTAAATCTTACAAGTATAAAAAGGGCTCAAAGTTAAAGAAATCAACCAAGTTCCTTCCCAACTCTCCACTATCGATCTAAAATTCGTCCAAAGCCAAGGAGTGTGGTAAAACACTACCAAAACACCTATCTCTTACTTGAAAAAGGGGTCTTATTCATATATAGGATAATCCCAGTTTAAAGAACCCTTTTTTGGGTGAGGACTACTGAAGTTTTAAAGGTACTTTGACACTTAAAATTAAAGCAATCTTTAGCAAACCTTGAGGTCACTAACGAATGCTTGGATTCTCTTTCTTTTGTTCAACATATTTTTATAAGAAATGCATGGATTTTTAATGCATTGTTATGGAAAGAAAGATTGGTTTATTGCATTGGTATCGCTAGTTAATACTCTACCCGTTTTGAATTGCTATGTGGAACATGATCTTGCTATGTAATCTTGGTCATTTTGGCTATGTGGTAATCTTTGTGGCCTTGCTGTGTGGTCTTGGCCAATCATGTATGTACCATGGGTAGTAGTTTAACTAGTGATAGGGCCCTTTTTTTACATTTAAAAGCTTTGTGCATCCGATAGTTTTCTCGAAAATGTGTTTTCTTAAATGAAAGATGAATCAAGAAATTTGGTTATTCACTAAGTACTTTGTATTTACCCCCGATTTTCTACAATCTTGTAGGTATTAAATTAAGAAGCTATGTGGCCGGATCGTCCCAAGATGGAGGAGATACATGTATGTGATCGAGACTTCGGAGTATGCGGCAGATGTTTCGTTGTGGGTAGACCACAGAATATTTAATTATCAGATGTAAGCGTCAACACCTTTGAATAGTATTTGGAAGGTCTCGCCCTTGATTTTGGACTCGAGACACGTGTTTAAATGCTTCCTCTATCGTTAAAATTGGGAGCGTGACATAAGAGACCAGATGACATGAAAGATTCTGATTGGGAAGAATTGTAAGCAAAGACTGCCAGTACTATCAGATTGGCTCTTGCTTCTGAGATAAAGTACAATGTTCCGAATGAGAAGTCACCTGCTTAGTCATGAAATACATTAGATGGGTTATATATGTTAAAATCTTTGACTAATAGATTATACTTGAAAAAGCAATTATACGAGTTGAAGATGGATGAGAGAATGTATGATAGGGATCGCTTAAATAAATTCAATAAGTGTGTTGTAGACTTATTGAATGTTGATGTGAAGATTGAGGATGAATATAAGACGACAATTTTATTGTCTTCCTTGCCTAAGTCATATGAGACGCTGGTGACCACGCTACTAGTTGACAAATCTACATTGACAGTGAATGAGGTTTCGACTGCTTTGTTAAAGACAACTAACATAAAGAGGCCAACTGAAGTTGAAGATAGTAACAGAATTCTTATGGTATCTTCTGAGGAAAGTTGTGGTATAGGTGAGTGGCGAGGAAGAAATCATGGTCAAATAGGTCAATCTCGTTCTCAATCTCGATCAAGGGAAGATGCGGAGTGTTATTACTGCCACAAGAAAGGTCACATTAGAAGATATTGTGATAAGTTGAAAAAGCATCTAGAAACGAAGAGAAAGGGTAAAGAGGTTTCAGAGACTGAAGTTTCTTTGAATATGGTGGATCATGACTTTTACAGTGATGTTGTGTGCGTAGCTAATTATGAGAGTCTACCTAATATTTGGTTTCTAGACTTTGCGTGATTTTATCACATATGCCTGAATAATGGTTTGAGGATTATAAACCGTGTGATCAACGTTATGTTTATGGGATTGATGATCAAAAGCATGAAGTTAAAGGATTGGGTACTGTGAAAGTAAAGATGTTTGATGATGCAGCCAGAAGATTGACAGGTGTTCTGCATGTCTCAGAATTGAGGAAAAGCTTGATATCGTTGGGAGCACTAGACACTTTGGGCTATGACTATGCTACTTGAGCCGGCGTGATGATTGTGAAGAAAAACTCATTGGAAATACTGAAAGCTGAGAAAGTTGGTAATTTGGATAAGTTAGTAGGGAAGACAATATTAGGTGGAGTTGCCGGATTGGAGTGACACCGAGGGGAGTCTTCTACTATTAGCAGAGATTATGGTAGAGCCAAAATGAGATCTGTGGCAAGTGATAAGAAGAATGAAGAATGTAATTCAAAAATGTGAAAGCGAAAATTCAAATTCAATGAATCTTTGAATACGGTTCATGTCTACTGAATTTGATTTGGCAACGGTGACACCTACCAGTAAAGTGGTGCTCAAGATGGTTGCTGATGATGTACCGTGATGTGGAAGATTTTGAGTCAATGTGGAGACGTTGGGAATTGACTCAAAAATAATTAATTGTTAAATACGAGGGGCTCGTGAAGTAAATTGTGGTTATCTTTGGGTGCACAAGAAAAGAAAAGAAAAGAAAAAGATGGAAATAAGTCCTAGTTTAATAAGAACTAAAGAAGGGTTAATTTTTGCTATAAATAGACTTGTTTGTCCGGTAATGGAAAATGACGAACAAAAACGAAATTTAGGGAGAACAAAGGCTGAATAGTCCCGGCCATAGAAAAGAAGTGCAGCCATATTAATTGTTCTTTTGTTTGTAGAGAGAGCTAGGAAGAACTAGAGAGAGAAAAGTTACACATGGATTTTGCAGCGTGTTTTGAGTGCTCTAGTTTTGTATAAGAAGAGAGCGGTAGGATAAAGAAAACTAGTGATTGTACGGAATTTCTTTACCAATAAAGAGTTTCTTTCTGTGGTTGTCAGTAGTTTACCAAGCCACATAAATGGGTGTTTTTCTCTCTTTTGTGCTTTTTTTGTTATTTGTTTCTGCTATTTGATTACTTGAATTAGATAGGGGAAAATGGTATATCTCCCAACACAAATTAGTATTTTTGGGGTCTCCTAATACAATTTTTTGGCAAGTATTACAGCCTAGAAATTTTAATTAATGAAAAATTTGTTATACATGTGATTAGAAAAACCATGTTCATAATTTAAAAAATAACAAAAGTTATAGTGTAATGAAAATGTGATGCCATTAATAAAAATTGTGGTGTTAATATAATTATCCTAAACTAATTGACGAAGAGTTTAGATCAACAAATTAATGCTGGAAATTTTCTACAAGCGTGCAACAAGGAACATGTAATAATATATAATATCTCCATCCCACACAAATAGTCTAATGAAGAAAACAAGAAAGTGACAAGGAACAAATGAGGAAACCAAAATTTAAAAAAATAAAAATAAAAAAAAAACTCCTAAGATTACACATGGAGAAAGGAAAGTAAGTGGGTAAATAAAAACAATCCAAGCCGGGTTGGTGAGGACCCGGTGCTCTTTACTGGAAATGTCTATTGGTACATACATTGTGTAAAATAAAAAAAAAGGAAAAAAAAAGAAAATTTCCATAGGATAATATACCACAATTATGAATGTTGATTTTTCAAGTGATGTGATTTGTGAAAAAAAACAGATATTTCCATTTATCAGTTTGTATATATTTTTTGCCGTAAAATTATGGTGATAAGTGGAACGTAGCTGAAGTTAATTAATTAGCTTAATTTATTCATGTCTTCACATGTAAGTATTTCAAAATCTAGTAGTTCCCAAGTAATTTCGTCATTGCTTAATCCCACTTTAAAAACCAGAGCCAAAAGGGATTATTTATTATCCTTGTTTCCATGGGGTTAATACGTAATTATTAAGAGCTTCAATAATCTCAGTCGTAATCCCACATTAAAAACCAGATCCGAAAAGGATTATCAGTCATTATCCTTGTTTCCATGAGATTATTAGGCTTCAATTTAGTAATTTTCCACCAAACAGTATTCTTAA
Organism: Nyctanthes arbor-tristis; assembly: GCA_963692815.1. Taxonomy (NCBI): domain Eukaryota; kingdom Viridiplantae; phylum Streptophyta; class Magnoliopsida; order Lamiales; family Oleaceae; genus Nyctanthes; species Nyctanthes arbor-tristis. The sequence goes on along the minus strand of CAVNYN010287695.1, from coordinate 4,998 downwards.
ATTCACTGGCGGCCACATATGCCAAAGATTGATCATTGGAAACATCCCAATAGTTTTCTTTATAATGATCTTCAGTAAGCAAACGACATTACAGATGCTCTCTCGCATGTTGTAATACGTGATTTACAATGCTCTCACAAAAAAATTAAGCAAGAAATACATATAATATACGAATATCAGATTAAGGATTCCAATCAAGAATTCTGCTATAAATATTATACATACCTTGCTTGTCTCAAGAACAAAAAGGAAAAAAGATTTTCAAAGAACTGAAGCAAAATGATTTTCAAAGAATTGAAGCTTTTCTAGAGAGGTTTTTCTGCTTTTACATGAAATTAAGAGAGAAATAAAAGCAAGAATAATGAAGATAGTTGCCACTTTGTTTTGTATAATAGCTCTCTTCTATGTTCAAGCTTTTTCATCACCATCACCAGAAGATCCAGGTATGGAAACTTATCTTCAACCCCCTTCCTTTTTGTGCTCAACATTTTCGGCAGCAATTTTCTTGAGCCAGCCCAGAAAAATATGCAGCCTGCGGATTGGATTTCAGTGCGTATCCTTACCAGCCGATTGGTGGATGCAATACTGTGCATGAAACAGTCAAAGACTGGAATGGTTTCCCGCAATCTCTTTGCTGCCAAAATGCTCTCACAGTTTTTTCACACGCATTAGCTTTACGTGCGCATAATGATGCAACAAGAAACATCTTTGTGGAAGAAAATCAGTGGAAGAACTGTAGTGGGCCGTTTAAGCTTCAACCTGGTGTTTCTGTTGAAACCTGTGGGTTTGAGAGTTTCTACTATGGAAATGGACATATTTGCTCTCAACTTAAACTGTCAAATATTACCGAGATGAATCAATATGTCATAGAACAGTGTTCTCGATTCAATTCTTCTTCATTTGACGATGCCTGTGGATATTGCATTGACGCAATAGCAACTGTGAGAGAGAGTTTACTGGGTAATGGAAACGACACTGAAAAAGCCACCTGTACTGTGGCACTTATTGTCTCAATATTAACAGAAAATATGAATAATATTTCTATCATAAAGGACATAGACGGATGCTTGCCTGCCTTGGCCGTTTCAGGTACACAAACTTTGCTCCTTGGATGATTGTATATGTAAAATGCGCAAAATCTTGAAATTCTGATGACTGCTAACATGAATTATTTGCATTTATGCAGAACCTGTGAATTACTTTAAACTCAACTGTGAGTTCCATTTCTGCATGCATAAATTAAGTAAAAATATTACCTCAGGAAGAGAGCACTAACTCTGATTAATATATCAGATACTCTGGCGGAAGCAATTTTGTCGATCATCTTAGTGATCATTGGTCTAATATTGGTCATTATGCTGATAAAATATGTGATGAAGAATGGAAATCAGAAGAAAAAATCTCTTCGGATCACAGAGACCACTCCTGCAATTTCCAGCCTATACAGATTCTCCAAAGCTGAGATTCACAGTGCAATTAATTATCGGGATGAAAAGAGGTACCTTGGAAAGGGCAGTGCAGGGCAGGTCTACAAAGGCATGCTACCCAGTGGACAACTTGTCGCAATTAAACATATATTTAAGGGAAACAAGAGCAACACTTCAGATTCTTTCTTCAGGGAAACTGAAAATCTTTCAGAGAGTCAGGCATAAAAACCTCGTTGGCCTGTTTGGTTTCTGCATCGAAGATGGAGAACAGTACTTGGTCTACGAATTTTGTTCAGCTGGAAACCTAGCTCAACACCTCCAAAGTACACAACTTCCTTGAATCACTGTGGATTAATTATTCCCTTTTCAAATTTTTTGCAACACAAATTATTAATCTTTTCTAATCTATGTTTAGAGAAAGATACTGTCTTAACATGGAATAGAAGAGTCAAAATCCTAAGGGAATGTGCACGTGCTCTCAAATATCTCCATAACTATGTAGATGGCTGCATTGTTCACAGAGATATCAAGGTAAAATCACAACTTTACTCAGAGATAATAATAAATATAAAACAGAATTGCCCCGAGAAATGAGTGACACTCTGTGCTTGTTGGGGTTTTGCAGCTAACTAATATTCTTCTAACCACTGAGTTGGAGCCAAAGCTGTCTGATTTTGGTTTGGCAAAGATGCTGGGAATGGACGAGACCAAAGTATTCACAGACGTCCGGGGAACCATAGGTTATATGGATCCCTAATATATGAGCAATGCCAAATTGACTTGTGCTAGTGATATCTACAGTTTTGGGATTGTTATCTTACAACTTTTATCTGGACAAAAAGTAATTGAGCTCGACTTGGAGGCAAGAGATCAACTCACAAGAAAGGTACCAATCGATAATAAAGTATGCATCTTTTCATTCACCGACAACTAGCACCCAAGACTGGCAGTTGATGCATATGATGTATATTTTTATCAAAGGAGCAAATGTCCATATTTTTATAGGACCTACAGATACTACACAAATCTCTGCGTCTAACGGGTGCCATATGCAGGCAAAGGATGTGAACATGGGGAAGCGTCCGTCGACAGACTTTCAAGACCCGCAGCTGAAAGGTAATGTGAACAGTGTAGATTTTGAGTCCATACTACAAATTGCAGTACTCTGCGTGGTGAGTTCAAGCAGAGGTCGTCCAACAATAGAAGTTGTTTTTGATGAATTGGATAAGGCTTGGAGAAACACAGAAGCACAAATGGTTGGTTTATTTTTCACTTTTCATTTATGTTATCGTTACCTTTCATCGGAAAATGTAGACATGAATAGTTAATGATGTTCGGTTCACTTGCAGAATGCAAGGAAGGAGAAATCATCAGCAACACCATCAGACAAGCTGATTCGTGCTTGAGAATACAGCAATGCCATACCAATTTAAAGTCAAATTATGTTACTTTCTAGAGATGCTTTGTATAGATCTTAAGTATTACAATGCAAGATAAGGATGCCAAGACCACCCTCCAACCTCACACCCCCACCCCACAAAAAAAAAAAACTAAAAAAAATACCAAGGGCCCCCTCCCTATTATATTTTAGGTTGGTCTGCTTCATTTGTAAATTGTTAAAGTATCCATGTTCCATATCTAGAAATGATGTTAGAGATTTAAAATGTTCTGAATCATCTAAGGTAAATCTATGCTGAATCAAAGGCTTATATTAACACAAATCCCAATATAGTATAATAATCACATTGAGCTTCCAGAAACCCTTCTTCAGTTTCCCATCCCCATGGCTGTCTCCAAAATAAAAGGAGTCCACATAACAAATCATTTTAACAGTAAATATTATTATTAACTACTGCTAAGCCATTCCTGTACAGCAAAAGCGCATTCAACAAATAAAGAAAGCAAAACGAAGTAAGAAAAAGGATTACTAAAAGGATATTCTAGATGAATTCAAATTTTATTCCTTGTCAAACTTTTAAGTGTTTTCCCCACATTCCTTGTCTACATTTTCAAGTAAAATCAAGCGTTTTACAATTCTTATTTATTTTATTTCAATTTATGAAAATTAAATCCCATAAGAATGAATTTCCCGCATTCTCTGGGGCATTCCATCGAACACATTCTTTTGTAATGTAGTTTTCAGGGGAAATTATGTAATTACCAAGCATCACATTCTTTACCAAGCACAAAATGGAAAACATAAACACAGCACTCTGTAAAATAAATGAATAAATAAATAAATAAACAGAGGAAACATAGGAAAGCATATATACACTTTCAGAACTCAGAAGTCTTATACCATGTTTTGGAGACAATACGCACTGAGATTTTTGAATCCCAAAGAGCCTCCTCAGTCTAATCTAACCGCAGTAAAATCGGTGGCTAGACGGGACACGGTGTTCTCATTAGGATTCAATTTATCCGTCAATTTAGCTGGACGGATCAAAATTGAATTGGAGACGGTACAGAATACAGGGACGTGTAACTTTGATTAGCTAGACTACGGGATGTAAATTTGATCACTCTCTCCCTTTGAAGAAGTGAAATTTTTTTTTAACTCTTTGGAGAAACTTGCATGCCATCATGTCAAGTTTTAGCTAATTATCAAAGATTGTTATGTTTTTAAAAAACTTAGGATCTAGGTACACGGTGAATCTAAGCGTAAGACTACAATGCTAGATGAGGAGAAGGATATTGCAATGGAAGAGTATAAAAAGGAAGAAGGGATGAAGAGACTCAATACATTTTTGAATCCCTGTAGGAGAAGAGATTTCGTTACCGTGAGCAATAATTTTTTATAGTTCATATATCCTGATGTTTCCAATTAGTATTTTTCTTTGAAGATTATGTTGAGCTTGAAACTCCTAAAATTATTTGAGTTCTAAATTTTTAAAACTTGAGCTTAGATACCCAAAAAAACTTGAGACAAGCTTCCGCTGATTTAAGATTAATAAGTTGGCAAATGATAATGACGTGTAGTCTTCACACCCTTATAAGAGGACTTGTAAACGAAAATGACCAGTAGACTTACTCTGCTTCTATCCAAATAGCTTACATAGACCAACCATGTAACCCTTATTGTTGAGGGACCCACATCCTCCCTCTTTTATTGGTCTATGTAGGCTTCTAACTCCGCAACAGAGCCGGCGATGGTCTATAAATCATTTCTCTACCTACAAACATATTTATGTGGCAATGATATATCAAGACCTATCACTCACATGAAACTGCCACACAGTGGACAACGTAAACTCAGCCCACATAGTGACACCAGTTGAATGCCCAAAACCTGCTCCTATAAAGGCTTAAAAAGTTTTGCCAGATGGAAGAGGGGCTTGAACATCAAATAATTGACCAATGTCTTCAAAGGAATGAATGACACACCAAAATGTTCATGTTCTTTATACATGTAGACTCTGTTCTCTTTTATAACATTGGCTTGGACTTGTTCTGCAGTAGAACCTAACCTGGGCTGGGCAAAAGTAGGGCAGTGGCATGTTTAGATCCAGCAGAAAGCATTGTCATATTTTATTCGACAGTCAGGAAGTTTTTTTTTTTTTTTTTTTTTTTT
>CAVNYN010287694.1:0-18159 GCA_963692815.1 Nyctanthes arbor-tristis | reverse complement strand
TTGTTATCTCGTTTTAAATTTTCTAGTTTATATTAACTATTTATGATGTTCAGTTTCTCATGAAATTAAAAAGAAATGATGCACGTAAGCATTTTATTTTGTTCATTCTGTTTTTTTCCAGCTTTGTTGACACTTTGAATTTGAGCAACTTGTGGTGATATAGTTTTGATCACCCACCTAACGTACATTTGACGGATAATTGAATAATTCATGTGTGGGTTTTTAAATTAAGTTTTTTAAATTGGCTTGGATTTGTTTGGGTGCCTAAACTCAACCCACTATTATTAATTCACTAATGAATAAATAGAAAACTTAAAACTTAATTTTCTATGAACAAATAAAATTTTTAAAAAAAAAATGTCCAGAAAATGAACTGAGACAATTGAAATATTTAAAATTATTTTGGCCAAAGTTCAAATCAACCAACTCATCGTTGGGTTATCTAACGGGCAGGTTCAAGTTGAGCCGCAAAAGGTCCCACAAAATTTAGTATGTTTAGATCAATTTTTGCTTTCATAGTCTAGTAATTGTTAATAACAAGCTCACATATAGGTTCAAGTACTGTCCTAAAAATCGAGCCCAAAAATTCACGTGTGAGTTCCTTATTGGCTTGAAGTATTGGAGTACCTGAACTTTTTCCTTAGCGTTGAGATAATGGATCCTCAATTTTAGCTTCAAAATTTGGTTCGTGGGTTTTAAATTTGTGATTCGAGGCATCATTAATTGTATTTATTTATTATCCCATTTAGATACCTGATTTTTACAATTTAGAGGTCATGAACACCTGGTTCTCTGAGTTGTAGTGTCACCTAATTTTTAAATAAAAGAGAGTAGGTAAAGGTACTTATTTAAAGGGCTAAAAGGATGGCAGAAAAACATGATCCGCTCCAAACCTGACGGATACCCAATCCGTTTGAGAAAAAATTTCCCATCCATGGATCGGAGGAATAGACGGTGGTAGAATTTGTGATCCACCAAAAGATTGCGGATCAGATCAGATCAGGGTCTATTTGATCTGATATGTTTAAAAAAAATGGAAAACTAAACTTTAGAATGGAAAATTGCTAATATATTTTTTATTTTCTATTGAATAGAAAATTCAGAATCACAAATGTACTATAGAACTTGCAATAGGATGACCGATGAAGAAATTGAGGATGAGGTAAATATTAGTAATTTAAGTTGTGATATATTGTAATTTTTTCTTTGCCTCATGTAACATTTTGTCTTCTTTTTTACAGGCAAAGTCTTGCATAAATTCTAATATTTATGCTGATACTCTCGACTCTTGAGTCTTGGCTCTTGAGAAATGAAGATTTGACAAAACTTTTCTTGTCTTTGGCTTTAACTGTTTTATGTATGTTTACATATTTAACTATTTGATGAGTTTGTAATGTATCAAGTGGTTTATTTTTTATTGTCAATGAGTATGCATACCACAAACTTACTAGGTAGTTTTAGTTGTTGATGAATAATGGGTGATGACTTAATGAGTTTATATTGGATGTTGCGATGTTGACTGTTGGCAAAAAAAAGGTGTAAAAAAAAAGTTTCATGGATCGGTTGGTGGATCGCAATCTTGATCCGCTCCGATATATGACCGGCTCTGATCCGCTCTGATCTGCAAATCATGGATTGTGGAGTAGATCATGATTTTGTAAATCTTTTATGCAGCAAAATAGATTAGTACCGATCCGCCCTGATCCGGTCCTTTGCCATCCCTATGCTTTACACAAAAGGGTTAAATTTGGGTTGCATCTTCAAAAATAGCACATTGGAGAAAATATTGTAGAAATACACAAATTCTTTGTATATATATATATATATATCTCCGTGTTAATGTGAAAATGAGTTACATGGAAAGTTAATTTTTATAATGAAAAAACCGAAAAATAAAATCCACTAATCACTCCCGGAGAGCATTTATAACTGAAAGCAGTTACATTTAGGGAGATTTGATGGGGTTTTTTTAATCAACAAAACAATCCAGAATCACCTCTCTCTCTCTCTCTCATATATATATATATATATATATATATCTCTGTGTGTGTGTATGTATGTATGACTTGTACCTCTTTCAAAATGTTCAATTCTAGATATGATTAGGGAAAGAACTCAAGAACTCATTTGAAATTCGTGTGTGATTCTACGCCTAGGTATGACCGTCAATAAATTTTTCTATTCATATTTACATTCAAATGTACTTTTTTATTTTGCAATTTTTTTGCATTCCCGCCAATTGAGTATAAGTAGTAGTATTGTAAATTCATAAATTTTTAGTAGATAATTGATGAAGACATATCACATTTATTTAATATACAAAGAATATGTATCAAGGTGTGTTTTAAACAATTTGGAATTAGTAATCCCGCAATGAATTTTGAGGATTCAAAATACGGAGCTGAGAAAACAAATAATTAAGACTTTTTGATTGCTAATATAATGAACCCAGTAAAATTCTGACAACAAATGGATTCTAATTTATGAGTGAATTTTGTAATTTGTGGTTTTGAAGCATTAATATTTTTTGGAAGCATGATAATGATAAGACTATTGTTGTATTTTTGATGGCTTGTGGAATGCATCAAACTAGTAATATCAATCACAATGCATTCGGCATCCTGATCTCGAAAAATTGTTTATATTGTGAGCTAATTGAACATATTAGCAAAGAAATAGAGATTGCTAATGAGCTTCTTCATGGAAAAATTGACATAACAAGAAATCGCATGAGCACTCAAGAGGTAGAATATAACAATACAACATTAGTAACTTGATTGTTCTGTTTGCTTGATGGAGTTTCCTAATCCCAAAATTTTAGAATATTACTCATGGTTTGTGATGTGTAGATTCCCGTAGAAATGAATTAGAATGAAGTTGATTCCCTTCGTGCTACATATATGGATGAAAGAATTGTGATCACGAGAAGCGTATCACCCTTGCAACCCAAGTCCACCCAAAGCTTAAATCCGAAGCTTATAGTTGTCTCATTATTCCAACATTTTAGTTGTTACTCGATGAGAAGTCTTTTAGTACTTGAGTTTTATGTTGAAAACTCCTGCTAATGTTTTTTAATATGCATTATTTCATGGTAGCTAAATTTATGGGGAATGCTTACATCTTTCAAATTTTATGAAACTATTATCTATGCAATATGATTATCATGTCGTGTAATTAACCTATGATTATCTATGCAATAACTCGTATTTTTTTTTGCATCAGTATACTGAATAAAAAGTTTTGCCTCCCATCGATAGAGTTGAAGTTGAGTGCAAGGAAGAAATGAGAAAGTAAATCATACAATTTAATTGAAACTGCTCAATCTTATCATGCTCAATGAAATTTCTAACGCCGGATTCTAGAACCAGTTGAAAATGCAAATGATGCAAAACCCTTTTATTATAACTTGTAATGTGGTGGTAAGTATTTAGACCTGAATGAACGGAGGGTTGTGCTATTTGAACATAAACAAATACAAAAAGTTTAACAAAACTGACACATGACACAATCATTTTTTCAATACATCACATTACTTTTACATCAACACTAATTACACACAACACTTGTCAATTTCGATCAAATATTTTGTCTCTTTTCTTGTCCAACAAGAATTTTCCATGAACGGAAGAACCAACAGAGAGCACATGCAACTTTTTTTCTTTATTGAACATACAATTTTTTTGCTTAAAAAATTATTATCTTGATTAAAATACAAGTGAGTCACAACAGGCAAAATGATTATGATGTGATCATATCACTATAAGAAATATCGCCTAGATCGGAAGAGTTTCCGACGACATCGGAATTCGTCACTATAGCTTTGGCCATAGCGGCGACTATTAGTCGAATAGTCACCGCAGTAGGCTAACCCTTGTAGCGGCGACAAAATGAAGCCGCCGCTATAGGTCCCATCTATAGCGGCGACCACATGTCATCTATAGCGGCGACCACATGTCATCTATAGCGGCGATACAAAAGTCGTCGCTATATAGTTGGCGGGAAGATTTCCCTCCTTTTTCGAGCCCTATATTGACTACTTTTCATTACTATAGATACTATATTTGTTGCTATTGTTGTAATAATTTATATAATATATATTTTAAATACAAGTATTGAATTGAAAGTGGCTTTAGCTCACTTGATGAAGGACTTAGAGTGTGAAGAGGAGCTCCCATGTTCGAGTCTTGGTGAAGGCAAAATAATGCCTTAATTTAATATGGTGGAAACAAGTCCAGTTGGGGCTGGTCGCGGGTTGGGTAAAAAATTTTTAGTGCCTTAAAACCGTAGGGTCTAACATCACCGCTATAGGGGTCCAATGTCAACATTATATGGCAATAGGTACGGGCCTATAGTAAGGATGCTTGTCGTTGCTATTATCATTGCTATAAACCTATAGCCGCGACAATCAGACCTATGGAGGCGACAAATGTCACTGTTATTGCCCTTATTTCCTGTAGTGCATGACAACTGATATGGTTACAATATGGTACGTATAAATGAGGTAAGAATCAAGTACATGTATGATCAATATTTGGTATCAATAACACTTATCACTAGCTATGATGTGATATTGGTGATTGGCATTGTTACAACTTAGTATCAATAACGGGTATCAATTCAATGTGGTGTTGTCGCTGTAATTCAAATCATCAATGTTTGGTGTCATTACAATGTGATATCAGTGGTAATTCGTATCATTACATATATCACCCAGATAGAAAAAAAGAATGCAAAAAGAGCAGCATCACAATAAAAATAAATAGTGAAATATGAGTGAGGCACAAAAGGCAAAATGATACATCACAGTAAAAATAAATAGTGAAATACGAGTGAGGCACAAAAGGCAAAATGATTATGATGTGATCATGACAACTGATATTGTTACATTATGGTATATATAAATGAGGTAAGAATCAACAACGGGTATCATCAATATTTGGTATCAATAATGCTTATCAGTATATTGCGATATTGGTGATTGGCATTGTTACAACTTTGTGTCAATAACAGGTTTCAATTCAATGTGGTGTCATCACTGTATCTCAAGTCATCAATGTTTGGTGTCATTACAATGTGGTATTAGTGGTAACTCGTATCATTATATATATCACCCATATTCAAAAAAAGAATGTGTCAGAAGCAGCATCACATGAATCATCATCAAAAAATTAAAAAAAAAATCTCAGGAAAAAAAACGCAGATTCACCAATAAATGAAAAAACCAAGAACGACCTTTACAGGATGAATCTATAAACACACAAAAAAAAAAAAAAAAAAAAAAAACCTTTTTTAAGACAGCAAAAACATAAAAGAACAAAATGAAAATTAAGGGAAAAAACGCATTTGACTTTCTTCTCCATCCAATTCTTGTGGATCACTCGAGTTGTATGTATGATGATTGCGGTGTATGTATGCTGGAGAAGAATTACTGTTGTTTCTCAAACGACAAGACTAAGAGAACAAGTAGAAAGGCATCAAATATATAATATGGAAATCCATCAAATATATAATATGGAAATCCACTAACGAGAATACAAGAAAAAAGCTCCGATTTTGGCGAAGAATTGCTGTCCCTCGGTTTACCACTAAAGTGTGTCCGGTGAAGGATGAAAATGGATGGCTTAGATATTACATTGTTGTTGGATTAACCGATTAAGTGATTTTAATAAGATTCCTTTAGATTTTAAAAGATTTCATTCCTATTTTTTAAATTAAATTTGAAACCATATGGATAAAATAATCTCATTTCATTTAGATTTTTCCTTATTTTTAAATTAAATAATAAGAAGAAAATAGTTTTGAAAAATGGGGCGTAAAAATGCAACCAATCAAAAGAATTTAAGTATATTTGCCATTTTTTGAAAAAATATAGTGTGAGGCCTAAATTCCTCTGAATTAAATAACCCATTTTGTAATTAATTCCTTAAGTGGACCATTCGTTATCGCAATTATGTGTCTAGCCCATTTGCTTTTAGTTATATTATTAATTATCTTATTTTACATATCTCCGTTTTCCCATTGGAACAAAAAATCCCATTTTGTGCCGGAAACTTGCCTTTTTCTTCTGTATATATAGAAACCCCATCCCACCCGCCTTTTACAATATATCAAACAGACTTGGCTCAGGAAGAAAATCTCGCAGTATCACAATGCCGTCGGCGGTGACAAGGACCAAGGTTGATTTTGTTTTTTCCTTTCCTTTCTTTTTATTTATGATGATCAGATTAAAACAAAGGATTGTTGCCGATCGAGTTACATCTTTAATTTTTGTTGTTTGTTATTACTGCAGATTAAGATGCAGGTTTTACGCTGGAAACGAAAAGAATTTGTGAAGATGACTCGAAAAGCTCACCGGGTAGGGGGGGAGGGGTTAAGGGCATAGCTGTGGATTTTGATATGTTCAAGGTGATATTGTACGGAGACATAACTGAGGAACGGGTGTTGTCTAGTCTGCCGAAGAATAGCGAACGTATTATCCAGGTTAAGACCATCCCAGCCGGAGAACCTGATGAAGACGACTTCCCTGACCTCCCCAAACACAGCCACAATATTTACAGAAGCAAACCCGTCAAAAAGAAGAGCTTGAAGAAATCGATCCTCGGATGCGGTGTTTTTTAACATTTTCTTTCTCTTGCGCCGGCGAAATTTCTGTTATTAGGGCTATGGATGGCATGATATTAGGTAGGGTTAATTAAGTGGAACCTTAATTAGTATATTTCTAAACAAAAATTGAAGTAGTTTACATCGATGATATATAGTGGAAAATACTTTGAGACTCTTGACTAATTAAAAATCTGCATCTTGATTCATGGGCCTGTCTTTGTTATTTAATTTGAACTTCAAAGCACACATGTAAATTATTGATTGACTAAATGTTTGGTACTCCTAAAATGTGAGAATTTTTCCCCATACAAATTTGTTCTATTATCTATCTACAATACATTAAAATGAGTAGGAAACTTATGATTTCGTATTTTGCCCCATTTTTTCCTTAATTTACAGTAATACCTCTATTTAATATTTAATTAGTTTTATTTTTATTATTAATAATAAGCTTAATCATTTTACGTCTGAAATAAGTTTAATCAATTCATGATCACTTTTAGCCTTTTGATTTTCCCCTCTTTTCCCTAAAACCTTCACACGAATAATGAATCAATTTATTATTTTATTACATCATCTATTATAATATTAATTTTATAAGTTATATTATTTTACAAATTCATTTTTATTTGTTGCACATATTACAATTCAATAAAATATATATACGCAAGAATTCAACATTATTACTAATTATTACTTCAAATACACGAGCATGTACATTTCAACATTTTACGTAAGATATGCAATGCCAGTACTTATCAATCGTTAAAATTTAAAAGTATAATCTAAGTAGTTAAAATAGAAACATTAAATGTTGTCCTTGACAAGAAATAATTTAGGCCAAGCTTGATCATACGTGCATATATTGAATTAAATTTCTTTGCCCCATCCTACGTTGAAGACTATATTTAAATTAACTCAAAAGCTGACCAGATATGAAAGGATGAACGGGAAAGTGAAGGCCATCGCGAATGCAGTCTGAGTATATGGCTGTTTCGTGTTCGCTAGCTGAGGCAAGGGTTCCACCATCACCTTGGGCTCTAAAAATATAGGATGACGGCATATAAAACTTGGACAAGAATGCCTCTAAAAAGGCTGGTTTACAGATACTGGTTTTTTTTTTTGGGGGGGGGGGGCGGAACTCTTATGGCTCTATCCGTGCGGGTTGAAGGGGAAGGAGAATAGTCATTTGGTAAGGATCTCTTATTAGATTCTTTGGAGCGTTCTGGGCAAATTTCATTATAGTCGTACTTTTAATTAGAACAAGAAAATCGAGGAAGGGGTCAATTAGAGAAGAGGAAAACCTGAAGGGAAAAAAAAACACAAAGCAACTCAAAATAAACAAGGTGCGACACGGGAATAGAGTTTCGATGGAACCAATAAACAAAAGAAATAAACAGATACACGCAACATTGCCAACATTTGCCTACATTACGAGTATATTAAAAAGCACACAATACAACAGAATAGACAAAAAAAAAATGGCAGCACACGTTGGTTTCTTTAAAAAGTGATGCGTATAGACAAGGCGGTGGCATTTTTAAAAATTTCAGCTAAACAATAGGCGTCGGTTCCCATAGAGGAACTGACGTCCATTGTTTTGAAATTCAAAAATTTTTTCCATAGGAACAGATGCCCATTGTTTTGAAATTCAAATTTCACGTAGCCAAATTCAAAAAAAAAAAAAAAAACACTATAAGTGTCGGTTCTTATGGAGGAACTGAAGCCCATTGTTTTGAAATTCAAATTTCATGTAGGAACCAAAGCCCATTGTTTTGAAATTCAAATTTCACGTGAAATTTGAATTTCAAAACAATGGGCGTCAGTTCCTCCATAAGAACCGACACTTATAGTGGTTTTTTTTCAGTAATTAGTGTAAGGAATGGTAACTTTTGGGAATGGGCGTCGGAACGCCTATAGTGTTGCATTTTTCTATAAAATCCCCTCTTTTTCAAGACGCATTATTGATTCCTCCGAAACCAGAGAAAAAAATGTATGGTTAGCTCTTCATCTCTTAAAACCCTCAACTCTCTTCTTGTTTTCTCCATGGAAACTACTACTTCTTCTTCCTCCTCCTTTAGCTCTAAAAATGAAAGCCCTACTCGAAACTTTCATTCTACTCGATCGGTGAGGAGAAGGACTCTGGCGGTGAGGAGAATCCCAGCAACGAAATCGATTGATGGCTGATTTGTTTATCTAGAACTATTATGAGAAGTTCAAGTTACAGAAACAAACTAGAACTATGTGATTTATTGTGAAAGGTTTTGTCATTAGATTTACTTTTAGCTTCTTTTGAAGATGAATTAGAAATGAAAAGTTTTAGAAGTATGTCATTTAGATGCCCAAATATATTTTCTTTAGAGCCATTATTTCTTGTTTTTTAAGTTGAAGCTTGTTGAACATTTTCTATTTTTCTTACGCATCCTATTTATTGCACTAATAAAATTAATAGAACACCTCATTTAGGAGAATAAGTGTATTTATTATTCTTGCTGAGATTTTATGACCAAAAAAAAAAGAAAAAGAAAAATAAAGAGAATAGGCGTCGGTTGTACAATAACAGCCGACACCATTCTTTATTTGATTTGATTTTTTTTAAGTGGACTTTAGGCATCAGTTGTGCATTAACAACTGTCGCCTATTGTTAACTTTATGTGTCAGCCAACAACCGAATCGTATACCTTGAGAATGGGCGTCTCCTGCATAGGCGTCTAGGTCAAAACCGACGTGTATTCATCATTACAACTGACACCATTATGCTTTTTTGTAGTAGTGACAAAACATTAGCGGCAACGCAAAATGCTAAACACAAGGCAAGTAAAAGTAACAGAAGATGATACCTGGAAGAAGCGGCAATAAAGGAGTTTGCAGCAAGTACAATACCTACTTAGATTCTAGAAATCTTTCCGAAGAGTGGAAATCGTCAGAGAGAAAGTCTGAAACTAATAATTCTTCTTTGTCTAGAAAGATGGCGCTTGAGTTCATCAAAAGATTATCGAACAAGAAACATTGAATTTTTTGGGGTTTCGTGCTCAATTAAGAGTGTTAAGGGAATTCCGTCAACTACAACGGTTACAAAAGGGTAATCTAGTCATTTACATAATAGTAAGGAATAAGAAGCGTCAGATAGTGACAGATCGCTCTTTTTTGCCATTTTCTATTCACTATCCTCAAAATACTAGGGTCTTTTGACGAGAGTGTGGGAACTTATGGTGATAAACACATATCTAATGGTGATTGACTTTCTATTCACCCTCGTCAAAATACTTAGGTCTTTTAACGAGAGTAAGAGGGCTTGTTAACTTTGCCCCCAGTTTGACCAGCCCGTTTGATTTCTTACGAATCTTGTTCGGGTTGGGTAGAACCAATCTGAGCCATCCATCTTTAGTGATCAATCAGGACCATTGGAGCTCTGGTATGTATTCTTCTTGTTCTTCAGTGTTAGGGTTAGTGAGGAAAATATTGATACGCAACCTTTGTAAGTGTTAGGGTTTTCAGTGAGTTGATCTTCCGTTCTCTGTCTGTCAGAACGTTACTTCTTTGAGTGATCCTTGTAGTGATAAGGCTTAGTTTATTCTGTTGTTCATCACTCTGATAGACATCTGTGTGGGTTTTGAGTGGCTCGGACATAAGGTTTGTACTCTGTTCTTTGTGATCTAGTACAACAAAGCTGGATCTACGGTTTCGTAGAGCCTCAACGGGAATAGCCGTTTCTCGGTGAACCTCAGGCTCCCGAAAGGGAGGAACATGTCGCGTGTTCTTGATTTACTTTCTTTACTGCTTTCTACTCTTATTCTTTATTGATTCATGTTCACGCTTCCGATAAGTAATAGACGTTAATAATTACAGCAGGGCATATGATGATTAGTTAGTGGCTAAGGGTATTTGGGCGTGACAATAAATAGGTCACTTCCCTCAACAGAAGGTAGATGGTCGCTCCAGTCGGAGGTGGTCGCTTCGTTTAACAGAAAGAAGGAGGGATCTACACTTGTAGGAAGGGTCGCTTCACTTATTAGTATAGGGGGTCACTTCACTTGTGGGTCAACATATATGCAACCTTTTGTACGGTCCTGATGTAATCTTATTTTCCCCTCTTTTTCCTCTATAAATAGAGAAGGTCTGTAATAGGATAGGCAGTCATTCAAAATATATCATTTCTTTTAATTCATCATACATTCTCTAAAAAATCTGATCAAACGTATTGCTCGGACTAACTACTATTCTCCCAAAATTTACCCTGAAACAAGCTCTAAAGAACCATATATAGCCCTAAGCCAATGGCACAGCTTCTTGTAAGGGGGTGGGAATTCCCTTGGATCGGACGTCTATTCAAACTTAACATGGATATTTATTTTATTTGATAACCTTTATTTTGGAATGATCAGGCCAAATTATTTCAACTGCAGAAAGAAGGAAATGACAAGAAAACTCAAAAACTTTCTCATGTCAGGATCATGAACCCAGAAAACACGATATTGCTAGTAATAGTATGTCCTCCAATACGATGATCCTACATAATCAGCGGCATTGGCTAGTGCTACAAGCATTATTTTGTTCGCAATGTATTGCCCTTTCAGCTTCTTTTGAGCTTCAAAAATCGACCTTTCGGATTCTTGTCTTTGGTAGTTATTATTGGTAGCTCTTTCCTCTCTAGCGTCCTTTTCTTCCTTTCTTGATTCATCTTCTTTTTTTCAGAAGTGCAATTCAAATGTGCTGCAAAATCACAATCTGCACAATAATACAGCCATATATTATTCAGTATGGCGCCATGGCATGCATCACATGTGGCTTTATTCGCTACTGAAAATGTAAGATTAGCAATAGAATTTTAATAACAGAACCAGTTCCGTTACTATTAGTAGCAGAATAGTAACGGAGCGTGAATAGCCATGAAATTAGTAATGGAATCATTTTGTTGTTACTTTTTCGTTAGTGGAAAATTTTTTTTACTATTAGCAACAGAATAGTAATGTATTAGTAACGGAACACGTATAGCTACGAAATTAGTAACGGAATTACTTCTGTTGCTTATTTTTCGTTACTAATCCGTTACAAAATAGTAACGGAAATAATTTGTTACTATTAGCAACATAATAGTAACATATTAGTAACGGAACACATATAGCCATGGATTTAGTAACGGAATCATTTCTATTGCTAGTTTTCCGTTACCAATTTGTTACTAAATAATAACGAAAACAATTTATTATTATCAGTAATGGATTACTAACAATTTCGTAATGAATATAGATAGGGAAAATTACGAAAACATACTTTATATAAACTATAGGGCAACTTATTAATAAAGATATATAGTAATCTGTTAGTTGAGACTTTACTCGCCAGCTATCAAGACTCAAGTTCGAATCCTCACAAGAGCAATTGGGAGAATTATTTTCTTTCAAATTTTAGTCCATGATTAGTAATAGAATTAACAACAAAAGTTTGTTGCTAATTATTAACGCTTTTATCCATTGGTAATTTAGTAACGGCCTAACATGTTGCTAATTAGGCCAAGTTTAGCAACGCAAGTAGGACTGTTGCTATTTAGTAACGACTTTTTCTGTTACTAACTTAGTAACGAAAAACTAAATCTGTGGCTAAATTAGCCACCATGGAATTAGAAAAGGATTTAGCATCAGAACGTTTCCGTTACTAACAGTCCATTAGCTACATATTGACTCGTTTAGCAATGGAAATTTCCGTTGCTAATTGTACATTTTCTTGTAGTGATTATCCTCGTAAGAGGAGTCAAAAATTAATTTGAGTTATTGTGGGTGGTTGTCAACAAGTATGGTACTCAGGCAAAGTGTCGCAGTTTACATGAAGATCAAATTAGCAATGTGCACAACTGAAACCAAACTCTCGACCTTCAGATCCACAGTGTCGCAAGAGTAGGATCGGCTGGAATAGGTTGGGGTCCGAAGGAGAGATAATGGGTGGTACGGATGAGACGGGTGTTCAAGAGAGCGTGGCGTGTTCATGCAGTGTTGCAGGCTTTGCATTCAATCTCCTCTTCTTCATTAAGATGGAAAGTAATCAAAATGTGGTGGTGGCTAAAATGTTGCTTATCTTGGAACTTCATCGCTTGGAGAATTGTTGACGCAAAGCTATCAATATATAATTGTTTGTCTATGTATATCTCTGTCATTGCCTGTCTATTCATCCATATATATACTTACATGCATGGTATTCATTTTGACTTGGTAAGATTTAAGCACCAAACTTCCAATGCCATAACGGCATCAGACTAGACGGTGATGTGACATAATTAATATCAATGACTGATGTAAGCATATCATCACTTAATAAGATACCCGTTCAATAATGTACGGTGCTTTGTCATTTACAGATGAGAGCAAGAGTTTTGTCATTTACTGATGAGAGCAAGAGTTCTTCGAACTTGGATTGAATTATGACGAAGTCAACTTACATAGAATAAGAAAGTTTTAGCAAATTGGGGGTTATTTAAGTGGATTGATATTTGGTAAGCACGCTGGATACGTTGACTTGGTATGAGCTTAATTAATTTATCAGTACTTCCGTGATGTTGACTTTGAACATGTATCTCATTGAGATCTGAACATGGACCTTCTCCACTGAGTTGCGCTAAAATACAATGCCAAAAAATTTACATTAAGTAAAAATAAATTTGCAGTAAGTAGAATAGAGAATCGAACTTAAGATTTCTAAGCCTACGTAGAATTAATTATTTATTTTGTTAATTATATATTCTTAAAGTTATAAATCTATCTAAGAGTCGCATTGTCGTTCGACCAAGTATTGTCATGGCTACTGGTTAAGTTTCATGTTTCAGGTAGGAGGTCTTTAGTTCGAACCCCACAGGCCCTCCCCTATCTCTTCCTTATGTAATAACTAACCAAAAAAAAAAAAAAAGAGCTACCTATAAAATCATCGTGCTTGATATATATTTACCTATATATTATATTAGTAAGTTTAGAGTAATTGATGCAAAATGTTCTACCTTTAGACATCATTGTGCAAATAGTCATTACCTTTGTTTTTTTTGGCAATTTCACCACCGTCTTCACATTTCTTTTGCACAATTCATCCATGATTCCATTTATATTTAATTTCCTCTATTATCATACGGATATTTTTGTCCATTCATAGTAACTTTTTAAAAAAATAAAATTGCAATCAAGTTCTAAATTAATTAGAAAAGTACTAATTTTTAATTCATTCAATAATGCAATTTATTTTAATTAGTTTTCAACTATATAAACTATTTTGTGTTTTTAGTTGAAAAATTTTTAAAATCTTAAAAATATGACTGGAGAAAATTGCCCTTCTAAAAATCAAGAAAATTAAACACCAATGGCCATAAGGATGAACTTTGTGAAAGCAATATAAAGATGAGGATGAAATTGTCAAAATAATAAAAATAAGGACAATTTGCACAATAATGTCTAAAGGTAGAGACTTTTTGTGTCAATTACTTGCAAGTTTATTATTGTAATTTTTCTAAATATATATAGAAGAATGTCAAGTTGCTAGCGAACTCCGTAGAAGGCTCCTATTTGGTGCTTCTGAAGATATAACAAGACATAGTTATTATTATGAAATTAATTAGTAATCTATTAATTTTGACTGTATTATTATCAAGGATTATATCTAGGGTTTGTTTCATAAAGTTGAAAAAAATTAATACATCACTAATTAATTTCTAGCCAATAACACTGAAGATATAAATGGAAAAGAATTGTCCTAGCTAGAAGCACATCATAGAAGCCTCAAAATCATTTTTCCTTTCTTTTTTTTTTCTTTTTTTTCTTTTTTTTTTTTTTTGTCACCATAGAACATAGGCCTGTGATATCAATAAGCATGAAAATGGGGCTAAAAGTTGTTATCAAAATACTGAAATTGCTTCTCGTAGTTCTAATCTCACTGTGCACGAAACAAGCTTTAGGAATCTCAGCCATTATATTGAGTTTTTTTTTTTTTTTGAAGGGCATTATATTGAGTTTTGAGTTATTATTTATTTATTTTTTCCAAATTCCATCTTCAGGAGAGTAGATTTTTATCCTTATATAGCTAAAATTAGCTGGCCATCAAATTAATTAAACAGAACTACTAGATTCCTCATATAGTTGCACACTTGCACTTAGTTAATAATTTTAAAAAGTTATAATAAAATCTGGGAATTATCCTTTGGGTAAGAAGGGTCGTCCATTAGGGTACAGGCTGTACTCGAGTTGCTGATCATGTCAAAGAATTTAGGGGACCATAAACAAAAGAAATGGTAAATTAGGGAAAGGCCACTCAATCTTTCAGATAACTTCAAAACGGCTATTCAATTTTTAAAGTTGATGTTTTGAATCTTCAAACTTATTTCACGATAAGCTATGAAGAGTCCACATTCAGATACCAAAAGTAGATTAATTGTTGAGCTTCAAGCTTTAACTACCATGAAAGCAATTTAAAATGAAGTTTAACTTATTGATCATTATTATATCTTCATAAAATTTAAGCCGGAACAATCAATTTCTAAATTGTTATGGTTCCTTAAACTTAGATAGAAGCGTGACAAATTCATGGGGCGCTCTGTTCGTGCCTTCTCTGCATATTACGGGAATTGCCATATTTTGGAGGCAGAGTGTCGTGCCATCCTTGATGGTATTTTACTAGCCCAGTCTCTAGGTATCACAGATCTTTGTGCGGAGGCTGATTCTATAGTTGCTATATATTCACTGCATTCTTCATGGAATCAAGTTGTTGATGCTCTTGCCTCGGATGGATGGACGGACTAAATAGTACTACACAGAGTACGAGGTTTATGATTTGCCTTCACAGTTCGTGGGCCTCTACAGATGGACAATCATGATTTCCCATCCGTTAGACGTATTTAATTTAGTTTTATTTTAGTTTTTTGAGTCTTCTATATAGTTACTCTAGAATTATTCTTTATTCTTTCTAGTACTCATTTGAATGTTATGGGAGGTAGTATCTCTTTATTTACTGCGTTAATTGATTGTACATTCAATTGAAGGTCAGGTTTTACGTCCCCTTTTGAGTTGGATCACCATTGATACAGTAATAAAAATGGTAGGGAGATTCCAAAGCTCCACTAGCTAAGAAAAGCATACGCCTAAAATCAACACTCCAACCTAGTTAGTGCTTTGATTAAAAAAAAAAAATTCATGGTAGAGCGGGGACTGGGGCCAATAGATTTCGTATACAGGCACATTATGTATTGTAGGATTTATAAAATTATTTGTAATCATCTTTGATTATAGTGGATCGTCTTTTGACCTTGCTGTTGATTATATTATTTACTGTTATAGTAATATATAAGTTGCGAGTGAAAGCGTTTACTTTTAAAACTTGGAGGGCCATCCCCACTCAACGTGTGAAGGTTGGGGAGCATAGCCCTGATTTTACCAAAAAAAAGAAGTGTTCCGATCCTCTGGAACGGTGGAACCTCTATTTATAGAAAGCATAATTCACATAAAAAATACACAAGTCACAAAGATATATGTATTTAATTTAATCAAAACTCGAAAGAGGAACAAAGAGCAGTGGAGATGAAGCATTTCAGTCATCCTCATGATTTGAAGGTTGCTGAAATCCCAAGCGACAACAAAAAGAATCAAACATGTTTCGGTTGCAATCTACCCTTATTTGGTTCTTGTTACTCTTGTTCATCTTGCAAGTTCTTCCTTCACAAATTCTGCTTCGATTTACCACAGTCTGCTCAGGTCAAATCCCACTCGAAACACACTCTCGGCCTCCTCTTCCCACCATATATCCAAGGAAACTGTGAATCCTGCGGCGAATCCTGCAATGGATTCACCTACAATTGCTCTTTGTGCAACTTTAACTTGCATGCAAATTGTGCAAGCTTGCTTGAAACGGAGCCTACAAATGATCGTGAAAAATACATTGTAATGTTCTTGAGGAACAAGGTGTTGGACGGGAAAAAGTCAAGAGATGGACTTGGTGCGATGAACGCTCATAATCAGTCATATGAGGCAGAAAAAGCATGTATAAGACAGATGGAGATGGAAGCAGATTTGCAGCGTCGAAGGCAGAATATGTATAATCAGCAGCTGAAGCAGATGTCTGACTCCATCGATTTCTTGGGACAAATTGGGTCGTCGTCAAATTATACCTACAGATACAAATACTTTTGAAGATTGATTGATCATCCATTTCCTTGATGAAGACAATATCTTTTTAATGTTTCTTGTTTCAACTGCTGGTGGTGTTTATAATTCCCTTGGTTGTTTATTATGTTTTGTGTGATGTGTTTGGATTTCTTGCATTCATTAATTTCTGCAAACTGGTTCTCTGCAGTTTGATATGTACGAGTAATTTGTGTTGCTAATAAATGAGTCTATCATGTATCTTGGATTTGAGTTTTTTGTATACAAAGTGGGGAGAGGATAGTGACTCAAACTCTATCAAATATGCCAGTAATCAATTATATTCCGATCTCCTTTTCAACATGACTAGGATATATGAGCCCCTTTAGTCATCTTGGATTCAAAGTTTGAGATTGACATGGTTTAGATTTGTTTGAGAAGGTTGATTAGTTATTCCAACATAAATTTCAAATGTATCTTGTTACAAAAGGAATTCAAGAAAACAACTATAAGCAATGAAACAAATGGACAAAATACAAGCAATGAGAAGCATAAGAGAAGGAAAATAAAAGGAATGGGCAGGTGATCAATCCGATTGAATGACATTCCAAGTTACAGTTTTGATCACACTTGGCAAGATTATCTTGCCAGATGCACACTTGACGGGTGATAATTGTCAATTCATGTGTGAGACAACCCATATGCAACAAATCACATGTGTGGATTGTCCAATTATCACCTGTCACATGTATAGATCAATACAAATGACCCAAATGTAGTAAATCTTGATATAAGATTGCTGGAACCAGTCAAAAAAAAAAAAAAAAAACAGAAAGATTGTTGTTAGAGGAATTGTATTTATTTATCAAGCAATATTAGTTTATATTAGAACGAACCATCCAAAATTATTATTAGAGGAATTATATCAATTTATCAATCAATACTAATCTATAGGTTAATTTTATATTTTTATAACTTTGTATTATATTTATCAATAATATATTGAAAAACAAAAAGAATATAGTAAAATCCAAAAATTAATATATATAATGCAAAAGAATATTAGTGAAGAAGATAGAATTATAGAATTGCATTACATGAACTATTTAATTTTGGTTTGGGCTAAAGAAGTACAATTCATGTTGAACTATTTAAAATATCATAGTGGCACTAAAATGGTGATGGAATCTTTTGTCAAAAAAAAAAAGGAGTAGTGTTGATGGAATCTATTATCTGCGATTGAATCTAGTATCAAAATGCTCAAAATTAGTGCATGTTGAAACACGCTTTTTCGAAAGAGCATTTCAAGCAATTATAACTTAAAATAATCACTTTGTCGAAAATGGGAGGAAAAAAAAAAGTGAAGATAATTTGTAAAAGAGGCGAATTATTATTATTATTATTATTATTTTTTTTTTTTTGGGGTTTTTTTTTTGGGGGGGGGGGGGGG